>PVJI01016380.1:0-38395 GCA_004026765.1 Micronycteris hirsuta
TCCCAGATCTCAGCCTAGGGAGCAAAGATTCTTCCACTGTCTGAACACACTCTCACTGAACCAGAATTCAAGTCCTCCAACCATTAAGAGATATGAGAAATGTGGGCCTGCTGGTTCCCTTACTCAGTGAGTCATTGAGAAGGCACACTATTTGAAAAACTTAACTTTTCTTGAAGTCGATAAACCCTTTCGGACAAACAGGCACCCATTTTCACGTGAGAAACTTTCATCAATAATTTAGAGACCAGTCATGTCAAGTACACACACTCAGAAACAAAACTAAATTGCTCTTAAGGTGGCACTAGCTCCTGGTCAGTTTTATTTAGTCAGCACTTTCCCTTGCCTACCGAGGGTGAAAGATCGTCAGTTTTTCCAGCCACTATTGTAGGGTGCAACTACACATGAATATATCAAAAAGTGTTGAACAGATGAGATATTGTTATTGTAGAAATAAGGCTAGTTTTCAATGTATTTCCTCAAATCTAAGATGCCATCATTGTGTCATATACATCATTGTTACACGAACCAGTAAGACAGGAAAACAATGCTGCTATTAACTCTGATAAAACAGTGATTTTAAAATATATCCCACTTTCAGAATTGTTGAAATAAAATAAACTATGCATCTTGGAATCTGTGAAAGATAGCAAATAAGAAAAATACACATTTACTTAAAGGGAAAATATTAAAGTAAACTTAAATAGGATATGAGCATCATTTCCTAATATGTAGCACAATAAATTATTGCAACATAATATAAAATATATTTCATTTGAATGTTACAGTTGAGTTCACGTAGTTCTTTCAGCCTTTCTTTCCAGGGCTAGCTAATTTATTTGTATAAAATGTAAATGTAATTTTTTTCTACCTTAAATCCCTTTGTCTTAACTTCTTTTCCTGAGATAAGCTTACTTTTGTTTTTAAAAAATCTTAATTTATGAAAAGCGTTGTTGTTTGTGTTTAGTAAGCAAAAAGAGATACGGTGTGTGTGTGTCCATGCATGTGTTTTAGGGAGTCAAGGCATTAATAAGACCATAATGAAGTGATGTTTTCTGTTTGCATTTGCTTAGTAAATAAGCTACATGTTCAGAAGGAGCCCTCACAGTAGTATTTTCCTTAATGCCTAGTACTATGATGTGCATTCACTCTGGGGTTCACAGTTACTACTGTATAGATAATTAAGAATAATTCTACTATGTTATCTCTGAGGATACTAATAAGGTATAGGTAAGTATCATAAATTGCAACTTTTTAAAAGTATAGTAAAATGAAAGTAGAAAAAGAACTTCGAGTAGCATGGCTATGGATTAACTAGAGAATATTAAAAGCATTTGAAATTTTAAGGATGGTTTTAAAAATAATGTATTTAGACTTGGCATCATTCCTTTTCTCAAGAATTTTATGTTTCTTTAGAGACGAATGAATGTCTTAAGTTTTATTTTCCTTATTTTTCAAGTGAGGAAAATAATTTCATCTCTATTTCGGCTATCACCCCTCTTTAATATTGAAAAAAAATCCTCACTAGTTTCTTTGAAACCATTAAACATATAATGACATATTTTTACCCTAAGAAGTGAATATTGGTTGGATGTTTGGGATCATGTGTTTGTGAGTTCAAGGAATCCTAGCCTGGCTTCTAATTTACTACAGATTCAGAAATATATGTGCTGACCTATATGCCCAAGCTCAACAGACCAGTGTTTAAGAAAGAGCACAGGAAGTGACTCAAAGAACAAAGGTGGGACACCTGTCTGGGTCACTGTTGACCCATCATGCTCAACTAAATTTTCGGTGATCTCTGACCCCGATTTCTACAATTCCGCACGGTTTTATATCTTTCATCCCACAAATCCTATACCTGCTTTGAATTAATGAAGCAAAATTCAACTTTGTTATCTGATGAAATGAAGAACTAGAACCATTGAGACAATTGTTTTATTATTGTATTGACAAATTACCCTATTAACAACTGGCTGCTACAAAAATCAATTAAAATATTGGCTGAGAAATTAGATTATGGTTGGATAAATAGAAGTGGGAATTGAATTGTGAGTTAATAGATTTTCTAAGTATCATTCATAAATTAACAACAACCAGATCAAAACCAGAAATTTGTATTGAAAATAAGACTGTATTATAACTGAGCATGTGGAGCTGTTCAGTATTCAGTATTTAGTTTCATTTTATTTACACTGATGTAATTCTCAGTATGTACATGACTATCAATGCCTTACTTCCTGCAATATACATTTCTAAAAATTTCATTTCTAGTGATTCCATACAATTTGATAAATTATCTTGTAAAATATTTAATATGTGAAATGAAAAAAAAAAGGATCTTTAGACCTTTGGCCATAAAACTTTGATTCATTCCTTTGCTTACTTTCTTCAGTGACTACTTATTTATAATATTGAGATAGACTCCATAGTCAAGGGACTTTAAGAATGAGTAATATTTTGACCTTAGGAATCAAAAAGAATTATTGTCTCTTGGCAGAAGGAAAGTTTTACTTTCTAAAACAAATCATCTCTTGGCATTTACTTTTGCCCTCTAAATACCCCTCTTAAACTATACTTTAATTAAAAGTAAGTAGAATTAGGTATGTTCTCTAAAGTCAACATTGTGCTTTATATGTTTAAGAATAGTTTAATAGAACCTCAAAGTATACATTAGGAAAAAAATTAAAAACCTTCAATGAGAGACAATCAAATATTCAGGGCAAAACTACATTTCTTTCAAAGTATATAATTTTTAATGGCATTAAAACTATCAAACAGCCCGGCTGGTGTAGCCCAGTGGATTGAGCGCGGGCTGGGAACCAGAGGATCCTGGTTCGATTCCCTGTCAGGGCACATGCCTGGGTTGCGGGCCAGGTCCCCGGTGAGGGTCATGTGAGAGGCAACCATACATTGTTCTTTCTCCCTCCCTTATCCTCTCTCTGAAAATAAATAAATAAAATCTTTAAAAAAAAACAAACTATCAAACAATTGGGTACATGTTGCTTTGGAGGGTGAAGGAAATTAATTTCACTTAGTCCCTGAAGCATTACACATGAAAGCAACTTAGAAATATATAACATTAAAATATAAAAGAGAAGAAAGAATAATTTTACCACTGAGTATGTGGTAATTGGTTCATAAAGTTGTCAGTATGTTATCTTTGGCTATAAATAGGACTGCTGATTGCAGAAAGCAGACATTTATCTAAATGGTACCTGATCTCTGTCATTCAAATAAGTCATAGATTTTTTTTTCTCTTGAAAGATATCATCAGTCAGTTCTGAAGAGAGAATATTGTTAATCAAGTGAAATAACAATTTATAAAAAAGGAAAGATAAAAAGGAAGTTAGAACAATCTCTGAATAGGTCTGTTTCACTCCCAAGAGTATGGGGACACTAACTTGAATTTAAAAAGTAACAACAAAATGCAAAGAAATAGGAAGATACAGAAACTACAAGATAATGTGCAACCCAAATCCATGCCACAGCTTATAAACCTAAAATAACCACAATAAAACTGATTGTTAATATATAGTGCATCTGATTAATATTTTCTAGTTGTTGACAATGTTTCTACATATATCCTTTTCTGGTTCTTTTAAAAACTTCCTTTCCTTTGTTTCATAAGTCTGAAATTATTATCTAAGCAAATATTTAGACATTAGCCATTTAGTTTTCCAATAATTTTATAGGATTATGAATGTAAAAGAGACATCCTATCACCTTCTTTGAATTCTATTCTAACAATTGCCCTTTAGCCAAGTTGGGTGGTTGACTAATTGATGTCTGATTCCCATGAATTCTGTGTGATACATTATGTTGCTCTCCATCAATGTCCTCTCCTCTTCAATGTACGTCTAAGTGCTACCTGCTTTTTAAGTATAACTCATATTCCATTTCTACCAATAAACCATTCCTTGACACTCATGTGATGACTTGGCTATCACTTCTCACAGTTACTCTAGCAATTGAAATCTATTTAACTCTTCTGAACTATGCCATACAGAGAAAACACAAGAATCCCAAAAAAGTCCTTTGCAGGTTGAGGATAAAGTTGGGAGAAGTTGTCATTTAAATGAATACCCCATCTTAGAGGAGAATATGTGATTCTGGAAAGGCCCAGACTAAGTGGTTAGGCTGAACCAAAGTTGACATAATTACAATAAAAAGCAGTGGAATATCAATCTAAATATATCACTTACAAGGAACTGTAGTAATGGCAAGTTGATTGGGCAGTCTCAAGGGCCACTAGGATCCTTACTGATATAAAGAAACCTCCTATACATGCAAAACCAAACTCTAGCTTTCAGGAACAAAGGCCTGATTTGAGTCTTCAATGATAATCCATTGTCCAGTTCCAAAAGCTGAATTTCTTTGTGGCCTAGAGTTTCTTGAATGACAACCAGCTGTATTTAAGTAGTGACTCACTGTAAGACAACAAAATAGTATAAATCAATTTTCTAGCCTCAGACTCTTATAGCCATGTCCCAATTGTATTTGGGAATAGGGATATAAGAATATATCTAGAATTTTGAACACTAGCTCTAAATTAATACTAATTGCTGAGTACTTAGAATACCTCGGTGGTTCCCTGGTCATAATAGGGACTTCTGGATGTCATGTGGTAGAGGTTTGACCCATATCCATCATAAGGTTGATGTAGTTCTTGCATACAGATTTGGAACGAACATTCCTAGCACTTGGCAAAAAGCCTACTTTGGTTCCAAGCCCATAGAATGAGGGTCTATTATGGGAGAAGTGGTGAAAGTAAAGCCTCTTAAATCACTTCTAACAGTACAACACATTTAAATTGGCAGTAGCCCAGGCTGGTGTGGCTCAGTGGATTGAGTGCCAGCCTGAGAACCAAAGGGTTGCTGTCAGGGCACATGCCTGGGTTGTGGGCCACCCAGTAAGGGGCACAGAAGAGGCAACTATACATTGATGTTTCTCTCCTCTTTCTCCCTCTCTTACCTTCTCTAAAAATAAATAAATAAATAAATAAATAAATATTTTAAAATATCAGTAGTATAAGTCTTGGGTTACTTATGATTTAGTGCTACACTCATACACTTGGGTGCAGGGATGGAAATTATCTAATGTTGATTTTTAACTGGACTTCTTGACCAGAGCTGGTAACAAGTGTGTCTTGTATTTAAAAAATACAGTAGCCCTGGCTGGTGTGGCTTAGTAGATTGAGTGCTGGCCTTTGAACCAAAGGGTCACAGTTCAATTCTTAGTCAGGGCACATTCCTGGGTTGCTTGTCAGGTCCCCAGTAGGGGGCATATAATAGGCGACCACACATGGATGTTTCTCTCCCTCTTTTCCTCTCTAAAAATAAATAAATAAAATTTTTAATAAATAAATAAATAAATATTTAAAAAACAAAGTAAGGACTCAGATTTCAGTAGCTATTCAAGATAGAGTCCCTTTCTTGGAGAAAATAAACTCTGTCTCAGAGCTATCATTATTTATTCTATTAAACAAAGGATATCAGAAAGCATACCGTTTTACCTGAAAGGACAGTTATTATTCTTTCCTGTATTAACTTAGAGCTAAACCAATTCTCAATCTCTGTATTATAATAACATCTTTATGGATTATGATCATCACAGCCTTTCACAGAATATCACACTGATCCACTTCTTGATGGAATCATGATAATAGAACCTGGTAAGGATGAAGTACAACTATCTTAGATATTATGGTAAGAAACATAAGTAATTGAAATAATTTAGGGGATAAACCTCCTGAAAACTGTGCAAACGTTTGAGGATCTAGTGATCTGTGATATACAGATAAGTTGCTGTGCCACGTATTCTCTACCTTCAGAAAGAGGTACGATGCCTGGTACGAATTTTGGAGGCAATCCACATTTCATTAAGGGTGCTGGTTGCACCCATTTATGGGGTAACCTGTAATAGTGTCAGCTTTGAGTGACACTCAAGGAAAGAACCTCATTAATTCTAGGCTGTAATTCATTAATTTAAATCACTTTGAATTATGACCCAAAAGATTTAACATGCTGTATACAGCCTCTGATGTTTTGGAGGAAAATTATGTCCTCCTTGTAAGACAGTCATTTCCTTCTAGAGAAAGATTTCCTGGTTTTGCTAATGGGCCCTGGTACAGATTGATTTTCTGGTTCTTTATGTCAGGAGGTCATGTTACCTGAGCTCGTCTTCATAAAATAGCTCTCTTTTATCCACTGAATTTTAGTGGTGGACATTTCTATAACCTCCATAATTGAATAGAAGTGATATAAACAAGGCTGTTCCCAAACACATCCTGACAGCATAAGTAAATTACCTGAAAATGTGATTATTCTCTTAGAAACTACTCCTAATTCTCATCTGCACAAATGGAACTATGGGGGTTTCTATGAATAGTTGCTTGACCATAAAATAAAACCAATCACAACTGCCCAGTTTAATTCACATTTTAAATAATAGAGGTGAATTGTTGCACTAGTTAAAATCATTTTTAAGATGGCTACAAAGGACCAGGAAGAAAACAAATCTTCCCATTGGGCAAAATTTCGAGGAGGATATCTGGTGATCTATCATGCATTTTGCCTAATGTTTTCAAGTAATTATCAGAGAGACCTGAAAGATGTTAAGATTAAAGGATTGGCGTCAAGGTTAAGTGTGAGCTTTCCTGACTAACAGATAGGTATCTCAAAGAAAAATTGAGGAAATTCAAGATCTGTCCTGAAGGTATCCAGCCATATAGCATGAAAAATAGAGATATTTACTAAGAAGATACAAGAAATGTTGTACATGGGATGATGACACCTCAGTCCCCTTCAAAGTAGGCACCTTGGGCCCTCACACAGTTCTCCCACTACCATCAACTGCCCTGTCATATTTTCCTGAATCTCATCAATGGTCTGAAATCTCTTTCTTTTCAAAGGTGATTTTAGTTTTGGGAAAAGCCAGAAGTCACAGGGCACCCAAATATGAGCTGTGAATGGGCTGAGTCACCTGGGTGATTTGATGTTTTGCCAAAAAACTCTACATGAGACATGATGCATGAGCAGGTGCATTGTCATGTTGAAGCTGCCAACCACCCATAGCTGTGGTCTTCTGAATCATCCAAATAGTTTCTATGGAGAAATGTTCAAGCTCAACACAAAATTTGATGTAGATTCATTGCTCTGTTCACTAAGTCATTTTGAATGTGACACCCACACAGAGCACATGCTCACTCAACAGCGTCTACCACCCCCACTGACTAGTACAGTGAAGTTGTCCATTGTTCATCCATTCCAGTCCACTCTCCTTGGCTGCCAGGTTACAGTGATGTCATGCAAACTGTTCTCATTATATTAACAATGGCTGGACTTTTTCCAGACAGACCTCATATACGTGAAGTTGGATATTATGGGTATGGGATAATGTTGGAAGGATCACACAATTGGATCTGACAAATTTGCTGATATGGGCCCACTAAGCATAAATGGTGGATTTAATTTTGCAGTCGGAGGACTCCAATAGTTTGTTTGGTTCATTGGCTAAAAAATGCATCAAAAGGTGGCTTACACAAAATAAGTTGCAATGCCAGAACTGCCTGGGTGTACTGTAGAACATGTGTGTCCAACCTGTGGCCCGCAGGCCGCATGCATCCAGGGATGGCTAAGAATGTGGCTCAACATAAAATAGTAAATTTACTTTAGACGTCATGGGATTTTTTGTGTGATTACCTGTCCCAATGTATTTAATGTGTGGCCCAAAACAACTCTACTTCTTTCAGTGCAACCCAGAGATGACAAAAGTTTGCATATCCCTACTAAGAGGCAGGGACCCAAAGACTTATGGGGAGTAACATGTTAGAGTGGATTTATCATATGATTTGCTCACTAACCCTGGGAAGATCATAGATCCACCATTCACCATATTGGGAGAAATATATTTGAGAATGTAGCCCCAACATCCTTAAAGAACTCTGTGGTTACTCTTTTTTTCACAAATTATAGTGTAAACAGATGTGAGGAGGATGGATGTTAGCTGTGGCTTTAATCCTTGTTTTGTGAAGTAAATAAAGGTGCTGTTTACAACTTCATTTCTTTACCCTCTTACTTGATTTTTCAATTACAGTTTACATTCAGTGTTATTCTTTTTAGTTTCAGGTGTATAGCACAGTGCTTACACAATCATATACTTTACAAAGTGTTCACTCTATTTCCAGTACTCACCATACATAGTTACTCCAAGATTATTTACTATATTCCTTATGATGCAACTTACATTCCCATACATTTTGTAACTACTGATTTGTACTTATTAATCACTTCACCTTTTTCACCCAGTCCCCTAAAACCCCTACCTTATAGAAACCATCAGCCTATGTGTCTCTGTGTTTCACTTGTCTGTGTCTATGACTGTTTTAATTTTGTTTATTCATATGTTTTGTTCCTTAAATTCCACATATAAGTGAAATTATATGGTATTTGTCTTTCTATGTCTGACTTATTTCACAGCATAGTACCCTATAGTCCCACACATGCTGTCACAAATGGTAATATTTAATTTTTATGGATGAATAATATTCCACTGTGTAAATATACCACAAGATTTTATCCACTCATGTATTGATGGGCACTTTGGCTGCTTCCATATCTTGGCTATTGTAAATAACACTGCAATGAACATAGACATTCGTATATTCTTTCAAATTAGGTTTTTTTTTTTATTGTCGTTCAAGTACAGTTGACTTATTTACTTAAAAGTGGAACCACTGGGTCATAAGACAGTTCCATTTTTAATTTTTTGAGGAAACTCCTACTGTTTTCCACCATTGCTATACCAACCTGCATTCCCACCAACAGTGCATGAAGCTTCCCTTTTCTCCACATCCTAACCAATGCTTGTTGTTTGTTGAATTATTAATTATAGCCATCTGACATGTGTAAGGTGATATCTCATTGTGGTTTTAATCTGCATTTCTTTGGTAATTAGTGATGTTGAACATTTTTTCATGTCTATCAGCAATCTGTACGTCCTCTTTAGAGAAGTGTTGATTCAGGTTCTCTGCCCACTTTTATTTTCTTTTTAAAAATTATTTAGTTATTTATTTTTAGACAGAGGGGAAGGGAGGGAGAAAGAGAGGGAGAGAAATATCAATACATGGTTCCCTTTCACATGTCCCCTACTGGGAACCTGGCCTGCAACTGAGGCATGAGCCCTGACTGGGAATTGAACCAGGAACCCTTTGGTTCACAGGCTGGTGCTCAATCCACTGAGCCCCACCAGCCAGGGCAGCCATTTTTAAATTAGACTGTTTTTTTTTTTATGATGGGTTGTATGAGTTCTTCATACATTTTAATCTTAATCCCTTATCAGATTTGTCATTGATGAATATGATCCCTGATTCAGTAGGTTGTTTTTTTGTTTCCCTTTCTGATAGTTCATTATTACCATATAAAAATGCAACTGATTTCTGAATATTTATTTGTGTTCTTCTACTTTAATGAATTAATTTTCAGTTGTAGTAGCTTTTTGGTGGAAGTTTTAGGGTTCTTTGTACACATTTGAAGTATCATGTCATCTGCAAATAATGACAGTTTTACTTCTTCTTTAACATATATAATGTATGTTTTTTGGTCTATAGTATGATGCTCCAACCAACTAAGCAACACTGGTTAGGGCCCTCCTTCAATTTTAAGTGACAGCCTTACTGGGTAGAGTAGTCTGGGTTGTAGGTCTTTGCTTTTCATCACTTTGAATACTTCATGCCAATCCTTTTTGGCCTGAAATGTTTCCATTGAGAAACCAGCTGACAATCTTATGGGAGATTCCTTGGAGGTAACTAACTTTATCTTGCTACTCTTAAGATTGTCTCTTTGTCTTTAACCTTTGGCATTTTATTTATGATGTGCCTTGGTGTGGGCCTCTTTGGGTTCATCTTGTTTGGGACTGTCTGCACATCCTGGACTTGTGTGTCTTTTGCTTTCAGGTTAAGGAAGTTTTTAGTCATTATTTATTCCAGTAGGTTCTTAATCTTTTGCTCTCTCTTATTGTTATGGTAACCCTGTAATGCAGATTCTGTTACTGTTGAAGTTGTCTGAGAAATCCCTTAAACTATCTTCATGTTTCAAAGTTCTTCTTTTCTTTTTGCTTCTCTAATTGGGTGTTTTTTGCTACCTTGGCTTTTAATTTGCTGATTCAATACTCTGCTTCGTCTAGTCTGCTATTGATTCCTTCTAGTGTATTCTTTATTTTTTTACTGGTTCTTTTTATGTTTTCTCTATCCTTTTTTAATGCTTACTCTTTTTGTTCAAGTTCTCATTGAGTTCATGTGTTCTTCTTCTAAGTTTCTTGAGCATCTTTATAACCACTGTTTTGAACTCTGTATATGGTAGATTGCTTGCCTCCATTTCATTTAGTTCTTTTTCTGGGAATTTCTTTTATAGTTTCATTTGGGGTATACTTCTTTGTCTCCCTATTTTGGCTGCCTCTCTGTATTTGTTTCTATTCATTAGATAGATCTGTTATGTCTCCCAGTCTTGGTGGAGTAGCCTTAGGTAGTCTTGTGTGGCTTGGTGGTACAGTCTTCTTGATCAACAAGAGTTAGGCTCTCCGTGAAGTTTCTTTATATGCGTTATGTGAGCCCTCTTGTTGCAATTGAGTCTTTATTGCTGTTGGATCCTCCATGGGTAGACCATAAGCCTGGCTGATTATGAGAATTTACCTTGACAACAATATATGAGCTTCTGTGCTGCAGCTCATCCCATAAACTGGAATGTGCCCAAGCAGTGTCTGGTGCCTGTTGAGATCTTCCTTTGGGTATGCCACTTGCAGAGCTAATTGGATCATACAATGATGTGGTCTGAAGCCTGCCACTTGGTGTTTTGGTTTGGGGGCCTCTTGGGAGGTATTTATGTATAGGTCAATGTTTAGTGATGCTTGTGATTGGCCCTGGGAAACCTGTTAGAAGCTACAAGTCAATACACAGTTTGACTCTTTTAGTTGGGGCTGGGTATGCGGGGGAGTGGCCAAGCTTTGTCCTAAGGTTGCCTTCTAGCAGTACCAAGCCTAGGAGCAGGTTAGTCAAAGGCCAAAGTACACTAAGATCCATCTCAGGCTTCCAGCTGCCTTTTAGGCTCAGTCACTAAAAGAGCTTCTGGCGGTATGCAGGTTGTGTGAGGTAGGTGCTCAGTGAGATACCAGATAGGAACAAGTTGTGTTCACCAGGCTGATAAATATCCAAACTTGGCACTAGTGCTGGGTCTGAGACAACTCAGTCAAGTCTCTGATTACACCAATGCCTGTTGCCACTTGCATGGAGCCTGTGGACCTTTGAGTTGAAACAGAGTCTCAAGGAATCATCAGGGTGAAGCCAGTAGATTTCATCCATCTAACACCGTTAAGATTTGGCCATGTCCAGAGAGAACTCTGCACAAGAATGGTGGTGCTATTTGGGGAATGTGGGGTGAAAATGGACCTTCTTGAAAGTCTTTCAAGAAGTATGCATAAGACTGGTCACAGCCACTTCTACAGCAGACTCTTCTACAGATTGAGCTTGGCAAGGTGGATCCAGTCAGGAAGGTGTGATTAGTAGACATACCTGTACAGGAGTGGTCTTCTCAGAAAAGATTGTATTTGTGGGTGGTATAGGAGAGAAACTCAGCACAGAGACTATGATAGCTGACTGTGTAGCCTTCTGCTTAAAACCATACACCCTAATCTCTCCCTGTATGATACCAGTCTGCTCTGAGTCAGTGTCTTTCCACCAGAGCCTAAGGTGAGTGGCTGCAAACAAAATTTTGTTTATCAGCCCTTTAAGAGTTTGCCTGGGGTTCTAGCAGACTCCTGTCTTTTGGTAGCAGAAAGAATCTCTGCTGATTTTCACTGCCAGATGTTATATGAACTCTCTTTCCTCAGTCTCTTGCTCTGGGCTGGCTAGCCTGGCATGGGCTTGAGACCCCACACTCTTCAGGTGAGACCTTTGCAGCTGCAATGTCACTCCAGATTCTCAACCACAGCATATAGATGTGTGAACAGCCCTTTTTTTCCTCCACACTTCCTACCATCCTCCATGTGGTTTATCTGTAAATCCTTGTTTGTATACTTCCGTTCAGCTAGTTTTCAGTTCATTTTTCAGGTTGACTGTTTTATAATTCAGTTGTTATTCTAATTTGTTCCTTTGAGGACGTGAGTGTAACTTCTACCTATTGTGCTCTCCAATCATCTGCGTACCTTTTATTCCATATTCCCATTGTCCTCAGCCAGCACCTCAGCTATATAGCTAGTTTCACACCAAAGAGTTAGCCAAGTTTGTATTTTGAATAGGTCCAAGCGCTTGATGATTACCCAAGTTATCAACACACCAAAAACTTCAATGGGTCTTTGTCAGAGGAATGGGATAACAGATAACATGAGTATTTCCATTTGATACAATATCTCTTATTTTCCAGTGAAATAATTTTCTCAAGAATAAATGACATGTGTGGCAGTCTTTGTGATAGTGGCTAAGTAACTCTCAGGTGCTAAAAAGGAGATTATTATTATTATTATTTTATTTTTGCTTCTTCTAGTTTTTAGTGGCTACAGGCTTTCCTTGGCTTTTGGCTGAATAATATCAATCTCTGTGTCTGTTTTCAAATACCTGTGTGTGTCTATGTCTTTCGTGTCTCTTATGAGAACAATTGTTATAAGAATTAAATTACCTCCAGGTAATTGAGATGATCTCACATCAAGAATTTTAATTTAACTACATCTTCATAGACTCTTTTTCCAAATAAGATCACATTCAAAGGTTCATGGCTAAGATGTGGGCACATCTTTTACTGGGGAGTACCATTCAACTCACTATATTAACCCATATTTTTTGTATCCACTAGTTCATACCATGTGATTGTTGAGTATTCTATTGAATGGATATATCACTATCTGTATATCCATTTGATTTATGATGGACATTTGGACATTTAAGTTGTTTCCAGTTTAAGGATATTGGGAAAAAATTGCTTTGAACATTTGTGCATAGATGTATGTTCTCACTGATCTCATGTAGGAGAAGAAACCCTCTGCATATTTCCTGAGTTTTCTCTCTGAAATTCTCTCTCTGCAATTTGCCTTGAAAATTCTAACTACATCACCCTACCTATAATCTGATCTGTCTTTTTAACTCTTGGAGAGTCCCAGTCTCTGTTTGAGTTCCCCATCTCTGCAGAGCACTCTGGAGTTTCTGTTCATGCAGTCTGTGGGTCAGTCACAAGCCTTCCCATGTTTGTTTCTCTGCTCCTAGGGACACTGTCTTATTCTGCCTGTTGTCAAATGACAAAACATTGTTGTTTCAGACATTGTGTCTGTATTTTGTTTTTTTAACACATGAGCATAAACTGTTACCTCTTACTTTCTCATGGCGGGATAAAAAGAACAATTTCATTCTTTTGATTTAGAAAGTTTTTTTTTCTTAATGGAAAAAAGCATGCAAAATTAGAGTGGAACATTTATGTAAACTCTTTTGGTCTCTAATCTTATTCCATATCCTTGAGAAATAGATTTCTCCTTCCCTATCAGCTGACCTTCTTGCTACAAACCTGCTTAACATTGCTACTATAATGCTTGGAAAAGCTCAGCTCATTCTAGGTTTTGATCTTCCTTGTAGAGGTTTTATAGGTTTTTACATGCCCTTTTGTGTGTGTTACTCAAGTGTATTCGTTCATGCATGCATTGTATGTGTACTATTTTTATTGTAGTTTGAAGGGAAAGGAGATAAATGCTTCACAGGGGAATCTTTGTACTGAATTTTCTTGGTTAAATTATTACTAATTTTCTCACTAAACATGAAATACACAGCACATTTCATTTGAATACCTTTCAAACAAAACAGCATGTTCACTGTATTGCAGCTGATTGTTCTCTTGGGGAATCTAAAATCAATTTATATTTGCCATAACCCAAACTGTAGTGGTTTAAATAAGACTATTTGCTTATATTTATGGAGTTTGAAATAAAATATAAACTCAATATTTTGAGATATGATAAATTATTGATTCAACTATGCATATGTACCTACGTGTGTTAATGTACACACATGTGCAAGTAAATGTATATACTCGTATATGTAGATAGGTAGATATTTACAGAGATAAATTACATATGACATAGATAATTATAAATGCTTAAAATAAATACTTTATAACTTTTGTGATGGCAGGTATATAAATACATTACCTATATAGACAATTCTAAATATACATATAGCTCATCTAAATAATTATGTATGGGAGTACTAAGAATGAAGATTATAGTTATTTGTCCATTAATAGTATTTTAATAAACAATTAGAAGAATAGAATTAACTAAAAGAAACTCTTTTAAAAAATGTCTGCTTTGCTCTGGCTGGTGTGGCTCAGTGGACTGAGCACTGGCCTGCGAACCAAAGAGTCGCTGGTTCGGTTCCTTGTCAGGGCACGTGCCTGGGTTGCAGGCCAGGTCCCCAGTAGCGGGTGCCTGAGAGGCAGCCACACATTGTTTCTCTCCCCCTCTTTCTCCCTCCCTTCCCCTCTATCTAAAAATAAATAAAAATATTCTTAAAAAGTCTGCTTCAATTTGTTCCCTAATTTTAAAAATGCTCAGAAAGTCTTACATGCTAACATATTAAACTACTCAAATGGTGTAACAAATATGACTTATTTTGACCAACTGGAAGTATCACAAGTGAATATCACCTGAGACCTAACTTTTTAGTGCCATTCTATACCATTTATCAAAAATCTTTGCAAGAAAGCTCTTACATATTGGAGTTTGTGTATTTGTCTTCTATTTTGGAAATATTTTAAATGTAAAGTTAGTTTTATGTAACAATCTCATTCGGAGTTTTATTGTATCCTTTCCTTTTTAGATTTTTTCTCACTAATATAGTATATAATATTTACTCCAGATTTTAAAGTATCAGACAATTTCTGTATAGATATAATTTATTGCTTTCTTTAACCATCTTGTTCTTGACTGGTGAATGAAATCCTTATTTTTATTATGTGGGCTTCACAATCCATATTACTAGTTGCGTAAAATAGCACACCCATTTCTTTAATATTGTATAACTGTATAGCCATTTGTGCATGGACAATTGAAATCAATTTCAACTTCCATGCATTGATCGGATGTCTAAGCAGATGTAGATTTGAGATTGTAGTGAGGAAATGACAAGGGATGGAACAGCTGACTGCCCCTCCAAGTGGTTACTGACACTGCCTTTCATAGCTCCTGGTTTTCTGCAAGATGAAGAGTGTAATGGTGAGCACAACATGTAAGCCTTCCATGAAATGTCCATGACTACTTCTCTAGCTCATTGCCAGGCTTCTCCACCTTTGCATTCATTGATCTAGTCATAGTGAAATACTTAAGTTTCTGGAATATCCCATATTTTTATCCCTCTGCTGAGAAAGCCTTATTCCCTCCTCATTCACTTCATTTGGCTTGCTCAGACCATATGAAAGCAGTTCCATAATGGAGTATTTTGCATTGTATCAAATCATTCTGGCTTTTCCTGGCTATGTTCCCACTCCGCACTATATGAACATGGTACACACTTGGCATGCAAGAGAATGGACCTGGCAGCTGGAATATTTGTCTCCTTTGACCTTCATCTAAATCTTCAGAGAATTGTCATCTCCAGGTCAGGCAGGTTTTTTCAATCCTCCATCAAGAAAGAATAGAGAGAAATGATGAAAAAATAAGTTTCTGTAGCAAGTAGTTTGCTATAGTCTAGTATGAGAGTGACCTCATTTCTAGTCTTTGGGAAAAAAAATTAAATCATTGAGCTGACAATTTCCCACAAAATGAAAGCTCAAATCCCCACTTGAAACTCTCAGTGGAATTTCACATCCTACTCCTTTCATCACAAGAACATTCATCTAACATATACGTATACATTTGTCTGTTCATGGGCCCACGTAAGACCCATCAAAGAGCAAAACACACAAACGCAATCCTGTCAAATAAATGGAGGTAAGCGCCCCAGCACCCGTGTGAATCTTGCCATTCACTAAGGAAATGCCCAAATGGCATGTGCTGTCCTAAAGAGCACTGACAATGTTTATACTCTTTGGATAATGATGCCTCTTTCCTTTCTTTTCTATTTTTATGTAGCCCCTCTTTAAAGCATGACTGCTTCTATCAGTCCACTGTAGGAGATGAAGTCTTTTCCTTCTTCCTCAGTTTTATTTAGAATTTAAAATGTGGGAAAGAAAGTTTCTTTCCATTGATGCCTTAACAGAAAAATGATAAACACACTTTATGAAATATAATTAAACCAGATATTTTCACATCTAATGACTAAAGTAGTAGCTCATCTACTGATGATTTAAAAAGGAATGAGAGACAAAAACAAATGACTGAAACATATGAAGCAAATTAAAGTGCAATTTTTCCATCTCCTGTGTGTATGTGCATGTGTGAGAGAGATAAAGTTACACATACACAAACGCAAGAAATCTTTTTCTTTCCACAGATAAACTTCAGTTTTACTTGCCATGAATCCAATTGCAAGGGATATCCATTGGAGAAAGAAACAACTTCTGATTAGGTGAAGTCAGAGTATTTCAATATAATAATTATAAATAAAATTGCTATCAAATATCTCGATGCTTGTCTTCACAGATAGCAAGAAGGGAATAAGCATAAAGTCAATTATTCTACATTAAAAATAATACAAAACAAAGTATAATTTTAATTTTAAGAATTAAATTGATATGTTATGTCAACAAAAATTTATATAGCAAATAAACTAATCAATTATTCAATAAAAATAAAAAATGTGAAGCTATAAGTATCTATAATTTAAAAATAAAGGAAGGTAGGTTAATAAGACTTAATTATTTTACTAAATATTTAATGCATAGTACATCTTATGTTACATTCTTTTTTTTTAAGATTTTACTTATTTATTTTTAGAGAGAGGAGAAGGGAGGGAGACAGAGAGGGAGAGAAACAGCAATGTATGGTTGCCTCTCACATGGCCCTCACAGGGGACCTGGCCCGCAACCCAGGCATGTGCCCTGACAGGGAATTGAACCGGGACCATCTGGTTCCCAGCCCGCGCTCAATCCACTGAGCTACACCAGCCAGGGCCATCTTTTGGTACATTCTGATTTAAAATATATGTTTTAAAAAGTCTAATAATTTAGTGCCAAACAAACCCAAATACATTTTGTTTTTATGTATGTGGTATTTTATATTTTATTTTGCTTAAAAATAATTTGCAGAATTTATTTAAAATAAATTCTGTAGGCTGAATAAAATAATTTGCAGAATTTATTTAAAATAAATTCTGTAGGCTGAATAAAAATTTTTGCAGAATTTATTTAAAATAAATTCTGTAGGCTGAATAAAATTTATGTTTATACAGCAGAATAATTGATATTATACAGATATAATCATTTCTGTTTAAAATTATTATTTAAAATGCATAATCATTTAAATAGCATGGTATATAATGCTTATATACTATCAAGATTTTTGTAAGATGTTTCTCCACATTTATTAGTATTTGTTTAGCATAATTTAGCAATGATACATAGACATATTTACCCTAGTTCAAATTTTCTACATTGTTATATAGTAAACACATAGCTTAGTGATCACTGTCATTTTATTACTTTTGAATGCTAAGGGTAGTGAAATAATTTGCATCTATAAAGCAAAATGTTTTGTTTTCTTCTGGTACATGTAGGACCTATTTTTCAGCCATATTTTAAGACAAAGTTAGCACCATAATGTTTTTTGAAGTGATTTTTAACATTAACTTTATGAATCAATAAAACTCTACCAACCTCACACAAACATGAGTATAAAAAAAGAAAAAATAATCTTTTCAGTCAGCGAAAAGATTTGATTAGATATAAAATTATTTAATGCTTAATTAATTTTCATTTTATTTTCAATTATATTGGAAACCTGAATGTTATGTTCAGGATTAGAAAGGAAAGGTAGATGGTTAATTGAACAAAATTTTTATTAAAAACAGGTACATTTACAAATGTTGGGGGGGCAGAAATGGAAAAAATAAATTAGATGGTTGAAGAATCCCACATTAAATTATTTTCTTGAGATTATCTAGCTTTTGAAAAAATACTTTTCAGATAACATAATGATAAGCCCTAAAGTTTTTTAAGACAATTATAGAGAGTAAGCACATCTTATGTATAATAGGTGCAGCTGATAGGGCAGGTCAAATAATAAATATTGGTCGACTTTAATAATGGTTGACTGTTGCTTATGTTATCATTCGCAGCAGCATGGATGGAACTGGAGAGCATTATGCTAAGTGAAATAAGCCAGGTGGTGAAAGACAAATACTGTATCATCTCACCTATACGTGGAACCTAATAAAAAAAATGAGCAAAATAGAACCAGAGACTTGGAAATAAAGAATAAAATGACAGTGTCTATGGCCATACCACCCTGAACGTGCCCGATCTGGTCTGATCTTGGAAGCTAAGCAGGGTTGGGCCTGGTTAGTACTTGGATAGAAGAACAAACTGACAGTGACCAGAAGGGAGGGGGAAGGGTGATAATAGGGAAAAGGGGGAAGTGACGAGAAAAAGAACATGAATAGAAGACTCATGGGTATGGACAAAGGGGTGGATTGACTGTGGGAGTGGGGGAGTGATAGGAGGGAGCAATGAGGAAAAAGGAGGGACAACTGTAACTGAACAACAATAAAAAATAAAATAAAAAAGTAAAAAAGAACTCATGTTACATCTTTAAAAACTTAAAATATTGCATAGCTTTCCTTTATTCCATATAAACAACTTAATGTACTTGATGGGAATTATTCATGAAACCACACTGAAATACATTCCTCTAAATTACTTCAAGTTCCAATTTACATCACTATTCAAGAAATTACAATTCAGACTCAATACTCTAATAACTGTGTGACAAGTACTCAACTGATGGAAATTATTTCTACCAATTACAACACTCTCCCAGTGTGTACATCCTATGATTAATTTGTTAATGTCAAGCCACAGTGTAGTCCATAAGCATTCTAAGTCTCTTTCCTTGTAAGATCTATACCAGGCACGTGGTGACACAGGTGATTCAGTGGTAGTGACAAGAGGTGATTCAGTGTTGGCTGATGTATAGTGTCATGTTTACAATCTCTTGAAAATTCTTGTCTTGATTCCTTACCCATATTAGCAGTCCTAAATTCAGGGTTCTCTTTTATTGGAGTCACATATGGTCGGTAGAATGGCAATGGGATGAGGAAGTAATGGCATGTGTGACTCAGGTGTGACATGAAAAAGGAAAGCCAACCATTTTTGTACCACGGAAGCTCTTGAAATTCTGTGATAATTAAGCCTGTCAGCACATGCTCCATTTTTTGGCCTTTGTAGCAAATCAACAACCCAGTGGGTAAAAATTTCATAGTTCTTCCCTCTTGTGACAAATAGTATCCAAATACTAGTCAAGATCCATCTTATTAATTATTAATTATTCTTCTATATACTTGTCCTGATCTGTTTTTTAAATTTAAATATTATAAAATTATTTAGTTTAATGATTTTTAGTTGCTTAATTATAATCATCCCATTATATTCTCTAAGCAGTTTGGAGAATATAATGAAAAATATATTATTAGGGGTAATATTAGAAAAGTTATTTTTAAAAATATATTTGTGAACATACTGTATATTCAAGTAATAAAATGATATAAGATTTTGTTTATGGAGATGACTGATTAGAAGTAAACACTAAACGAATTGTGTGTGTGTAGAGAGTGAGAGAGAAAGGGATATTAAAGATGGCATATACCAAGTTCAGAAGGCACTACTGAAATACTACCATTCAAATTCATGCCCCCATTATCTCTTCCTCTATCTCTAGTCTCCTCTTGCTTAAGTTTATCTTTCATATTTCTGCCGTACTGGCCTTTCTAAAATTTGATTTTTCTCTCATGCTAAAGGTCTTTCAGGATAAAATAACCCATCTCTTGAGGATTCCAGCCTAACTTTAACTATCTCTGGTTTATAAGCTCTTCTGGCCAGACTGGGCTACCCGTCCTTGCCAGAACACTGCTAATCTCAAGTATGCCTGACCCTTGTCCCCGAACACTTGGCCATCTCATCCTTAATGCTCCCATGCCACTTGCTTCAGTGAATTGAAATGATTTGCATCCTGTCTTTATCCATCACTTCCAGTAGACAAGCGGTTCTTGGATGAAAGATCTCTGATATGCTTCTATTCTTAGGGTCTGGGGCATTGTAAATGATCTTTAATTTTTCTTTTAAATATATTTTATTGATTATGCTATTACAATTGCTCTATTTCCCCCTTTTCTTCCCCTCCACCCTACATACTCCCTCCCACCCACATTCCCCCATCTTAGTTCATGTCCATGGATCATACACATGACTTCTTTGGCTTCTACATTTCCTATACTATTCTTAACCTTCCCCTGTCTATTTTGTACCTACCATTTATGCTTCTTATTTCCCGCACCTTTTCTCCCATTCTTCACCCTCCCCCTCCCCACTGATAATCCTCCATGTGATCTCCATTTCTGTGATTCTGTTCCTGTTCTAGTTGTTTGCTTAGTTTGTTTCTGTTTTAGGTTTGGTGATAGTTGTGAGTTTGTTGTCATTTTACTGTTCATAGTTTTGATCATCTTCTTTTTCTTAGATAAGTCCCTTTAACATTTCATATAAGGGCTTAGTGATGATGAAATCCTTTAACTTGACCTTATCTGAGTAACACTTTATCTGCCCTTCCATTCGAAATGATAGCTTTGCTGGATAGAGTAATCTTGGATGTAGGTCCTTGCCTTTCATGACTTGGAATACCTCTTCCAGCCCCTTCTTGCTTGTAAGGTTTCTTTTGAGAAATCAGCTGATAGTCTTATGGAAAGGCCTTTGTAGGTAATTCTTTCCTTTACTCTTGGTGCTTTTAAGACTCTCTCCTTATTTTTCATCTTGGGTAATGTAATTATGATGGTGCCTTGGTGTGTGCTTGCTTGGGTCCAACTTCTTTGAGTCTCTCTGAGCTTCCTGGACTTCCTGGAAGTCTATTTCCTTAGCCATATTGGGGAAGTTCTCCTTCATTATGTTTTCAAACAAGTTTTCAATTTCTTGCTCTTCCTCTTCTCTCTCTTTCACCCCTATGATTCGAATGTTGGAATGTTTAAATTTGTCCTGGAGGTTCCTAAGCCTCTCCTCAATTTCTTGAATTCTTGTTCCTTCATTGTGTTCTGGTTGAATATTTATTTCTTCCTTCTGCATCAAATCGTTGATTTGAGTCCCAGTTTCCTTCCCTTCACTGTTGGTTCCCTGTACATTTTCCTTTATTTCACTTTTCGTAGCCTTTACTTTTCACTCTATTTTGTGAATATATTCAGCCAATTCTGTGAGCATCCTGATTAGCAGTGTTTTGAATTGTGCATCTGGTAGGTTGGCTATCTCTTCATCATTTAGTTGTATTTTTTCTGGAGTTTTGATCTGCTCTTTCATTTGGGCCGTGTTTTTTGTCTTGGTGCACCTGTTATGTAGTAAGGGGTGGAGCCATAGGTATTCGCCAAAGTGGGGCAACCCACCTTGCTGTGTTCTGGCACTGTATGTGGGGGAGGGGTCTGAGAAGGAACAGTGCCATTTGCTCAGCTCTCCTCCTGCTTTCAGTCGCTTGCTCCACTACCCACAAGCAAATGGGCCCTTCTTGTGCTGATTCCCTATGGGTAGGTTTGTGTACTTTC
Source organism: Micronycteris hirsuta (assembly GCA_004026765.1). NCBI lineage: Eukaryota > Metazoa > Chordata > Mammalia > Chiroptera > Phyllostomidae > Micronycteris > Micronycteris hirsuta. The sequence continues at coordinate 21,698 of PVJI01016380.1, forward strand.
TAGAACCCTGTGAGTCTTTCCAACGAACTTCTCTGTGAAGCTGGGCATTTCTCCTGCCACCTCAACCCTCACAGGGTTTTCCAGTCAAGATTTTGAGGCTTTATTTCCATGCACTGGAACCCTGGGTTGCATGGTCTGTCTTGCTCACTGGTTGTTCCTCCCAGTTTATCCACATGCAAATATGTGACCACATGCTCTGCCAGCTGCCACCTTGCCTATCCTGCACTGCCAGCCACCACCTTGCTGCAACTCCTCTACCCCTCCTACTGGTCTGTATGAATGTTTCTTCTTTAACTCCTTGGTTGTTGGACTTCAATACAGTTTGATTTTCTGTCAATTCTGGTTGTTTTTGTTTTGAAATTTGTTGTTGTCCTTCTTTTGGTTTTGCAAAGAGGCACAGTATATCTATCTATAGCCCCTTGTCTAGAGTCTGATCTTTAATTTTTAAAAATGACTGATTTAAATGGCTACAAAGAATGGTCCAGATAACTAAAATAGTTTATTTGTCCAATATATAGTTCAGTAGGTCAAAAGTCCTCAAGAAAAAAATATTTTCAGAAAACTTGCACCAGTTGTTCACAGGTATGGTCTAAATTTTATGAACAGTGTTTTCTACAACTGATTTTCAAATGTTCTTTTTGTTAGCTGTGACTTTTGGGGCTGGGACTCTTGAATTGCCCTCCCTTTTGAAAGGTTAGTTAACACAGGAAAGTGCAATAGTGTCCCTCTTTATCCAGTCTTTTGTTGTACTGGTGAGTTAATATTTCTTAAAGAAATAATATATTTAATCTGGGGACATGGAAATGTCTTCAAAACTGAAGCACATATGAGGCCCTCAGTCAATATTGTTTAACAAATGAATAATGAATAAGCAGAAAGAATCAGAGTCTGTACGCTGTTCTTACTCTTGAGGGGAAGCACCAAGAGCATGTACATTTTCTGCCTCTTTCTTCCTTGCCAGTACCATAGAAAATCCTTCTCAAGTCTGGCCTGAAAATGAGGTGAGAAGAAGCAAGGATGTGAGATGTGGAGAAAACAACAGGGCTTGATAGGTGTGGATAGGAGCATTTTATAGAGTGTCATCTGTAAGGGCAGGTGTCCTGATTGTCAAGTAAAAGTCATCTGTTAAGACAATAATATGAGAACTTGTGTTTGTACTAGAAAAATTTACAAAGGAATCTTTTAAGTTACCCATACACAAGAAGGTCACTTCTATGGTGGATAATCTCATAGCATTAAGAACCTCACAGTTATAGTTTAAAGCATTGGCAGAAAAAAAATGGGAGTGGTATGGCCACCCATTTAGAAGCTTGGTGCAATAGGTATTTAATATTCACAACTTTTGTCTTACAAACAGTTTTTTGATAATCTAAAAGGATATCTTCTCCTAGAGGTTATAAGGTTTATTATGTAATAAAACTAGAAAAGTAATCACAGGGGGAAGTTACCTGAGAGGTTAGAAGAAGCTAAGATAGATTACATATGGCCCCCCTTTAAGGAACAAGTTTCTCACTCTTTAGTTTCTTTTTTAGTTTATCTAACCCACAAAAAATGAAAAGATGCCTGCTTTTCCCTTTTTCTTGAATAGATTATTTTTTCTGTAAATATCAGTAAAAATATCAGCATGAAATAAATGCATTTGAATTTAAAATAACATTGAACCAACATAGGGTCAGCTGTTGAGACAATGGTATAGGGGCGTGATGCTGAGCTTGCTGATAATTCTGTCATTGGTGCATATGTTGACTTTGAGACTGATGGGAGCACACGCTTGTATATATTGAAGAGGTTGGCAATAATAAAAAGTAGCAACCACACATGAGAGTGTTGAGGGAAAGCTGAGAACACAACTGCTATACAGTCATGTAGGGCATAGGCTCCTTACATTTTGACCCATTAGTTATTGCAGTGCTGATGTGAGGCACACATGCACATGGAGGCAAGGAATAAAGTGGAAATGGAAGAAGTTCACCTTGCTCACCTCTAAAGCTCCAACAAAGGGAATTAAAAGGTTGGGGTTTGCAGCTTATTAAAGATACTATATTGAAAAGGATAAGCCTTAGTCACTAAGGACTTGCCTGAAAACCTCACCTCCTTGCAGGGTTTTTGGGCTCCAGAAGATGGGAAAGGCACAGTAATCTTAGGTTATGAATGTAGACTTTTGTATATTAATGGATATTGATTAATTTCAGCATGAAAGAGTCTCAAAAACTCAAAAGTCTATTTAGAACTTAAAATATATTAGAAAAAAGCTTTAGCTAAAGTTTATCTTCTCACTCTTTACAATGAGAGCCTGAGGGAAAGGAATATTTGAAGTATTTATTAGGACAAATGGTATGCAAACAACTTGAAACATTTTGTACTTATTCTCATTAAAAATATATCTGATAATTTCAAATAAATTTAACCATTTATTACTGAAAATTACATAATAATATCTATGGGAAAAACATTGCTCTGTTTTGATATAGTATAAATGGCTTGAAAATAATACTGGTTTATTTTAATTCAATTTCATATTAAAACACTTAACTGGCTTAGATTGACTTAGGTTGGTTTTTCCTAATTTGTTTAAGATACTGTGATTTTACTATTTATTTAAGAGATAGTTCAAAAGTTCTTTATTTTTCTATAATTTTTGAAGGCTTGTAAGTAGGGGAAGCTCCAATAAAATATTAAAATGATAAAGAATATAATACTATCATTTTCTATTTTTCATAAAAAAGAAAAAAGGGACTCCAATAAATATAGAGTTTGTGTCTGATACTTTAAAGTAACCAGGGTTATGAAGTATTTTCACTATTAAACAATTAAACAAGAAAACTATTTAATTTGCAATTTTCATTTATATCAATTCACTACTTGTTTTCATGTGTATCAATTTACTACTAAACTGTAGCAATTCATCACTAGACTATTAAAATGACCACATTGACCTTTTATGTCCCATTCCTAAATTTTGTTCAAGCATCACATTTATCATATCATTGTTTTGTTCAAAAGCCTTACAAGGCATGGCTTCCTTAGCCCACTTACAGAGTAAGCCTTACCTACATCAACTGGACCCTTTTCCTACTTTGTCTACTGCCCCAGTTAATATAGTCCATGGAGACTGTTCACTGCCCTTGCCATGATGCTCTCACTTCTTTTTATGAAAGCAATGCTGGCTTTAGGACAAATACATATATGTATGTATATCTTTGTGCCTAAAATAAAGATAGATATTGGATGGAAGGAACAGTATAAAGCATATGAGATCTCACAGGATCTAAGATTATCTCTAATGCTTTGCTTTGTTGGGTAAAGAGCAAGGCTAACTAATAAGTATATCTTTGGCTATAAGAAGAAAGTTGTGTGTGTGTGTATGTGTGTGTGTGTGTGAGCATGCATGAGTGAGAGAGAGAGAGAGTTTTTTGATTTTTTCCATTTAAAAGATTTCTGAAGAAAACAGTAATATGAATAATATACATATTTAGAATTTTTATAAAATTCTCATGTTTAATGTTCTTATTTAATTTATTGTTCTGAGGAAGATTATAAATATCATCAAATAAAGCTAACTAGAAGGGTGAGCTTATATTTTTTGTCTAAATTATAAAAGTAGATACTCCCTGAGGTGCATCAAGTACATGCTTTTGTAGCAGAAACAGAATGTTTTGATTTCTCATCTTGTCAGTAATTATATATATATATATATATATATATATATATATATATATATATATATATATTTCTTAGGCACCACATGGCCAGATTTCCTATGATTCTATTGAGAAGGAAGCTAACAGGATGGAAGCAGCCAGCTTTAGACAGAAATGGGGCCAATGTGAGGAAGGGACTCATAAAGAACATGGGTCCTGGGATAAAAAGTACAATGGCATATTCTTATGGTTTACATCACCATTTTTTATTTCTTGGTACTACTTAGTTATAAAAAATATGATAAGTTATTTACTCAACCTATTAGATTTTTCTCTGAAAAAGGATCACAACTAAACTCTAAAATTTAGGATATTAGGATATAGGTATATTCATATGAAATAATTTATAGCTATTTATGTTCTACATTAAAACTTACTCTGAAAATATGAACATGTAGATTCCTTAATTTTCTCCAGAATCAATTGTCCCCCAATTACACTGAATATATCAAAAGATTTAACTTTTTTCTCCTTTTGACCTAGGAACTCTCCCCTTACAAAAATCCTGATATCATTTACTTCAATGAAGAATGTTGTCAACTTTAATTTACTTTAGATGTTTCAGAGAAAATCATTTGAAGTACAATGTAAATATTTTGTAATAAAAATTTCCTATCATTAACTTTTAGGATACAAAAAAGATTAAAAATTTAATCTAGAGTATTGGAATAAATTAAAAGGATGTAGCAGTGACATAGCGGGCATTTTAAATAAACAGAAGGTAGTCTCAAATGTACATTCCAAGGAGTGAACTATTTAAATGAGTTTTAAAATATTTTTTAGCAAATACCATAAATATTAGGACTGAGATTACCAAAAGGGGATTTTATACCAAAGCAGACATAACTAGCAGAAATTACTTCACAACTTTCAGGTATGCCCTTGTAGGCAGTTGGCCTGGCCTAGCACATTATCTATGTGACTCACTGAGTCACAGCAGTTAATGGAATTTAGTCCATGTTTGTTGTTGCCATGGTGATGCAATATTCTCAGGCATGTCATGTTCACAGACCAGTAGTAGCAGCAGCACTGTTGCAGACACACAACTCTTCTCAGCATTTGACCGTCAACAGGAATTCACTCTGCAGTCAGTCTGTGAGAAAGGAAGTCGCTGTAGTGAAGGAGCATCAGAGCTGGGGCAACCAGCCATTCCTTCTTCCTTTGTCACTGCACTGCTATTATCATTAAAATAACCTTGAATTTTCATGAATTCACTCATTCACAAACACTGTCAAAAAAAAAGGTGCAAGAGTTCAAGAGAACCCAGGGGGTCAAAGAGAGGACTAGTTTAAATCTGTGCCTATTGAACCTGGAAATGACATCGTCTGTTAGATATAATCTTATTCGTACCATAGCAAATCAAATCGTGCTGACTGGCACCAATGTCCAAGGCGATTCAGCACCATGAAAGGTGACTGGGAGCAAAGGGGTCATATCCTTTGTGGCACTTCTCTGAGAAAGACACAGACATGTGTGGGAATATTCTACAATGAATAGATTTCTTCCCAAAGTGAAAAGCAAATCCTGCCAGCAATTTATAAAGGGAGCGCATATTCTATGCTATAGATATATTCAGATTTCAAACCAAAGATATAATTATGAAGCTTTTAAGGTCTAAAATATTTGAATGAATCACAGGTATTGTGTAAGATGTTCTAATTTATATTTAAGGAGTGATAAGTAGAAGACAGTGAATTTTCAGAAAAGTGTTTTTGCTAGTTGGAAATAGGCTTGTTATTAAATTGTATATAATTTTCAGGAAGCACAAAATATGCAAGTAAATCAGGCAAATTTAAAAACACTTGTGTAGGTTTTTATCTATATTGTTCAATACAGAGTCCAGAATTACTTATTACAAAATTTGCTTTACATTTTCTCGGGACCCTCTTTCATGCTGCCTGTGTTGCTGTGGCATCTGGTGACAGCAATGGCAACTCATCATGCCACACAGAAAATTACAACAAAATTTAGTTCTGTGGATAGAAAACTGAAATCAGAACCAATGCTTCCTTAATGAGGCAAGCAAGATGCCATTTACTTGTATGTACATGGGATAGGGCACACTGGGCAACACAGGGATGTGAAGGAGGAGCTCTTTAAGTAGGTTTGTTTCTCTTCTCCTACTGCAGTTCAAGCAGAGTATATTGCTGAATTTGGTCAGAATTTAAGGTTGTGAGTACTCTGTTTTCCTGAGATCCTTGAATGGAGGTCAATCAGAGAGAGCATAAATGTAGGAAGGCAGGATGTGTTACTCAGGCTGTGTTTGAGAATGATATAAGTTTGTCCTCTGCCTATCTGGGCCATGTGGTCCAACACAGGGATGTGTATTGAAATACTACACAATAGAGTCTTCCCATTATGACTCTGATTATGTGAGTTTCAGGGAAATGGCATTCAATAACTCAGTGTGTGCAAAAACACTTAACATTAATATTAACAAAACCACAAACTGTTAAAAGTGGCTTGTCAGACTTCCGAAAAACTCAGAAAACAAAACCCTGTATCTCTAAGAATACTTAAGGATTATTTTGTTTTGGACATAGAGAAATTCATGGATAAATAAGTCTGTCACACATAAAAATGCCATTTTAATTTTTAATGCAATACTAAATTATCAGAATAAATGACATGTGAAGGATAGTATGTTAATTAACATCAGATGTTACTTTCACTGTATAAGGTTAATGGCATTGAAATACAGGGAAATGACTAAAAATGGAGAAAAATGCAAAAAGGAAAATTAGTGAGGATGACAGAGTAAGAGTTGTGAAAATTTTAATCACCTTACAGGTTGACCAGAAAGGTTGAAAGACACAGGACAGAGAGAACACTAGTAGGAAAAAGAGACAAAGGGAGCCATGCTAAAATTACCTACACAGAAACCCAAAGGAAAAGGAAGGCTGTGGGGATGGAACCAAGTGAATTGATATCAGGAGTAAGTCCTACCCATATAGAAAGCTTGTCTGATTTCCGAGTCAGCATTACAGTTTAAACAAACAAACAAACAAAACCCTCCTGTTATAAGAAAATAAAAGGAAAGGAAAAGAAAAGAAAAGAAAAAAGGAAAGGAAAAAGAAAAGAATTCTCTACTTCCATGGCAAATCTGTCTCTTTCTTGACCCAATGTGGTCATTTTTTATTTAGTATTTAAGTCAAATTCTCTTGGACACATGGATAATTGCAGGGTGAGAGCAGACTCTGACAGCTACTTGTGGTCCACATACCCAGGACTCTGCCTGGGTAGAAGGTAGCATTGTTTAATGGGTAGAGACAGGAGGAGGCAACACAGAACCTATCTTCAAAAGATGGGACCACACATGAGACTCCAAGTCCCCAGAACATGCTCCATTGTCTCATTTCACTTAAGAAAATACAAAAGTCAAATAAAATTATTACTTTTAGTTTTAGTTTCTTATTATTTTTTTTATTTTTTTATTGTTATTCAAGTACAGTTGTCTCCATTTTGCTGCCACTATTCCTCCCACTGCTCCACCCAGCCCCGCCCTCCACTCTCGAACCTACTCCCTTTGGCTTTGTCCATGTGTCCTTTCTATATGTTCTTTGATGAAACTTCCCCCATTTTCCCAAATTATTCCTCTCTCCTCTCCCGTCTGGATACTGTCACTTTGTTCTTTATTTCAATGTCTCTCCTTGTATTTTATTTCCTTGTTTGTTTTGTTGATTAGGTTCCACTTATAGTTGAGATCACATGGTATTTGTCTTTCAACACCTGGCTTGTTTCACTTAGCATAATGCTCTTGAGATCCATCCACACTGTTGGAAGGGTAGGAGCTCCTTCTTTCTTTCTGCTGAGTAATATTCCATTGTGCAGATATACCATAGTTTTTTGATCCATTCATTTACTGATGGACACTTAGGTTGCTTCCAGCATTTGGCTATTGTAAATTGTGCTGCTATGAACATTGGGATGCATAGGTTCTTTGGAATTGGCGTTTCAGAGTTCTTAGGGTGTAATCCAAGCACTGAAATTGCTGGGTCAAAAGGCAGTTCCATTTTTAGTTTCCTGAGGAAATTCCACACTGTTTTCCAAAGTGGCTGCACCAGACTGCATTCCCACTAACAGCATACTGGGATTCCCTTTTCTCCAAACTCTCTCCAGCACTTGTTTGTTGATTTGTTTATGATGGCCATTCTGACTGGTGTTAGGTGGTATCTCATTGTGGTTTTAATTTGCATCTCTCTGATGGCTACTGATGCTGAACATCATTTCATATGTCTCTAGGTACTCTGTATGTCCTCCTTGGAGAAATGTCTGTTCAGGCCCTTTGCCCATTTTTTAATTGGGTTGTTTGTACTATTATTAGAGTGGAGTCGTGTGAGTTCTTTATACATTTTGGAGATCAAACCCTTGTCTGAGATATCATTTGTGAATGCATTTTCCCATATGGTTGGTTCCCTTTTCATATTTCTGATGTTTTCCTTAGCCTTGCAGAAGCTTTTTATTTTGATGAAATCCCATTTGTTTATTCTTTCCTTTATATCCCTTGCTCTAGGGGACATATCTGTGAAAATATTGCTGTGTGGAATATCTGAGAATTTTCTGCCTACGTTTTTCTCTAGGACTTTATGGTGTCACTACTTATATTAAAGCCTTTTATCCATCTTGTGTTTATCTTTGTTTATGGTGTAAGTTGGTGGTCAAGTTTCATTTTCTTGCATGTAGCTTTCCAGATCTCCTAACACCATTTGTTGAAGAGGCTATTTTTACTCCTTTTTTTGCTCCTGCCTCCTTTGTCAAATATTAATTAATCATAGAGACATGGGTTTGTTTCCGGGCTCTCTGTTCTGATCCATTGATCTATGTGTCTGTTCTTATGCCAGTACCAGGCTGTTTTGGTTACCATGGCCTTGTAAACATTATTAAAAAGTTTAAGACAGTGTCTGCAGAGCATTATACCAAGTGTGGCCCCCATCCTGACCATGGGCCCTGTGTGACTTCATTGATCCTATAGAGCCTATGAAGCTGGCCCTGCTTCTGGTACAAAAAATTGTGTAGTTTTAGATTACTTAGAATTTAAATCTTTCTCCTGATGTTTTGAGAAATAGCAAGAACAAAAAGGAAATGAAATATTCTCCATTAAAATAGATTCGGGATGGTTTATGTTGGTTGTTTCAAGCTTTCCAGTTTTCACCTTGGTTGATACACACAGAAATATATTAAAAGACACAAGTTATCTCTGTACAATGGATGGAATTATGAAGGTCCAATGTTTATAACATGTATTTATTCAAATTATTCAGAATCATGTTGTTTTAAACCCATTAGGGCTTTATGTGCTACCAGCCATTGCTCTTTATCCTTTCTTGTTCAGATAGACTTCCCTTTACAACCAAAAATTTCTTTAAAAGTTGTCAAAATATTTTTTTCTTTGTAATATCTACCACAAGCATTTATTCTCCTATATATAAATTAACATAAGGCACTGAGGGGGCCTCAGTTCATGGATAGTGTTGCTAACAGACCCAAAGCAAAGTGAGCACTGCATGTAGTTAACCCAAAAATAAAATCACAGAACAGAAAATATAACCTGTAACAGACAACAAGCAAGAGGCAATGTATATTTTCTCAGATTCCATACAATCACTTTGTTTTCCTGGGATTTTTATAAAGTTTCATTTCCTTATAAGTGTTTGTTCATAATCATTTGGTAGCAGCATATTTCCGTTCATTTTTATCCAACACAGGCTACAAATATGCCCCTACTCGACCCAGTCTATTAATTTTGAAATGTTTAAAGCCAGAACTGACAGCAGAAGAAACTATTTTTGAATTGGTGCTCCAAAGGGCAGGAGTAAACTACCTGATCCAGTAAAGATTCACAGCCACGTTACTTCCCTTGCAGAAAATGTTAAGCTCTCCTTAAAAAGAAAAAGAAAAAGCTTTAAAATAAAATAAAGGAAACTAATTTCTCATTTTTTAATGTGGATCTGCATATGCTCTATATGTGCACAACAATTCTGTTCATATAAATGTTGGCCTCAGACTCTTACTCATATTAGAAATTTTTCTTTTATTATCCTAATATATATTTGCTGATAAACCTCCATTTCTTCAGAGATACATGAATTTTCCCTAAGGCTGCTGCCCTTACTGTCAAGAACTGAGTGAAAATTGGAATGGCTAACATTTTCATAATAAATATTAATTCTTACAAGTTCTATAAAGATACAGTTCTTCTAACTCTAATTATATATATATATATATATATATATATATATATATATATATATATATATATATAATTTTTTTTACTGTCCCTTATGCCCTGTAGAATACTGCTCTTAAAACCAAGTCACTGGCCCTACAACATTTGCTGCAACTCAAATATTCCAAATTTTATTGGTAAAGAAATAGAGCCTTTGTGTTTCTCATCCAAATGAAGGTTCTTGAAAGCAAGAGCTACCTTATCACAAGCAAGCAAGCTCAGCAAGTGTCTGTATCTGGTGGCATTTGCTTTCTACTTTTACAGGGTATCAACTCCCTGATACTTCATGATACTTCCACCATTGCAATTTATTCTTTTATATGATGAAGGTGTTTGAGTCTTCAAGACCCTCTATTAAATATATATATATATATATATATATATATATATATATATATATATATGTATATATATATACATACACACACATACACACACACACATATACCCTTAAGCCTTCAACATTCTACACTATACTTGCATGCTAATACTCTTTCATTCCCCAGTTTTAGACATAGTGCTATATAGATATTATTGATGACTTAGCTGGGAGTAATAGACAAACACAAAATAAGTTATCCCAAATTTTAAGAGGGATGAAGGAATCTATCGGGGGAGGACTCTTGAAAAAGGAGGTACAAATGTATTAAAGATAAATGTGTTAATTGTGATAATGATTTCACAATGTAGACATATGTCAAGTTATTAATTGTATACCTTAAACAGGTACATTTTTCTCAATTATATTTCAATAAAGCTGAAAATTTTCTAATAATTAAATGACCAACTGAAAAGTAATTCAACACAATACTTTCTTTAAAACTACAAGAAATATTTGTAGCCCAGAGATCTACTGAGCCCTATAGGATTTTATTATTTGCCCTTTTCTTTTACAACACATTACTCCCAATTAAGGAAACAAATAAATTCAAGACAATAATTGCTGTTATTTTCTTATCACTAAGTTGAAGGAAATCTACAAATTGACCCTGACTGTTCTTACATTTTCTTATCTGTCATGTGCCAGCTCCTCAGTCATAGGACAACAGACATTTTTTAGATGAAAGAGACCAGATGAATTGTCTGTTACATTTTTTTATCTCCAGCAATTTGTAAAGACAATGTGGCTTCTTCATATTTGCATTAATATTCTAAATCAGACGCTTATAGACTGAACATACCCTATAGTATTAATATTACTATAAGCTAGTTATAAACAAATAGCTGTCCATAGCATTAGTAGCTGATATTTCTAGTATTATGAAATATTGCATGTTTACCTTTACCATAGGTTTCATTTATTTCATTAAGTTTGAATAATTTTCATTAGAACAATTATTTATTTTTTATTGATAGCCCACTATGTGCTAGATAGAAAAAAATGAATAATCTAAAGCCCTAATAATCAAGCCAAATACAATTTGATGGTGATTATGGATACAGGCTATATATATTCTCCATTATTCCATCATTAGAAACAAGTTATTTCCATATTTTGGCTATTGTAAATAATACCTCAATGAACATGATAGTGCCATACCTCTTTTTGAGATACTCTGAAGGAGATACTGATTTTATTTCCTTCAGACATATACCCAGAAATGGAACTGCTGGATTATATAATAGTAGTATTTTTCAGTTTTTTAAAGGAACATTCCATACTGTTTTCCATAATGACTCTTCCAATTTACATTCTCTTTAGCATTGTACAAGGGAGGGGCCCTTTCTATAAATCCTTGCTGATACTTGTTATATGTTATCTTCTATAAAGTCATTACAACAGGCATAAGGTGATATCTAATTGTGGTGTAGATTTGCATTTCTCTGATGATTAGTGAGGTTGAACACCATATACCTGTTGGTCATTTGTATATCTTCTTTGAAAAAGTGTCTATTTAGGACCTTGGCCCATTTTTAAATTAGGTTATTTGGCTTTTGCTTTTGGGTTGTATAAGTTCCTTATATATTTTGAATACCAGATATATGGTTTGCAAATATTTTCTTCCATTCTACATGTTGCCTTTTCATTTCTTTGATTGCCTCTTTTGCTGTACAGAAACTTGTTAGTTTGATATATTTTTCTTCTCTCTTGTTCTTCTCCCTCTCCCCCTCTTCTCCTTCCTCCTCTTTCTTCTCTTCCTCCTTTTTCATTGTTTTCTTGTTCTCCTCCTTCTCATTTTTCTCTTCTTTTTTTCTTCTTTGCTTTTATTTCCTAGGTTTATGGTGTCACATCGAAAAATCATTACCAAGACCAATGTCAAAAAGATTTTCCCTATGTTTTCTTCTAGTTTTAAAGTGTTGGGTCTTATATTTAAGTCTTTAACACAATTTTAGTTACTTTTTGTGACTGGTGTAAGTTAAGGGTCCAGTTTTATTCTTCTGCATGCGATTAGCCAGTATTCTCAGTACCATTCATTGAAGGGAGTATCCTTTTTCCATTGTGTGGTCTTGGTGCCCGTACTAAAGTTTACTTGATCTTACACATGTCAGTTTATATCTTATATTCTGTTCCATTGGTCTATTTGTCTGGTTTTAGGGCAGTAATATACTATTTATTTTGACTTGGTAATATAGTTTGAAATAAAAGTGTATGATGCCTACAGCTTTGTTCTTTCTCAAGATGCTTTATCTTTTCAGGGTCTTTTGTCAAATTTCTAATGAATATTAGGATTATTTTTCTATTTTCATTAAAAATACCAATGAAATTTTGATCAAGATCACTTTGAAACTATAGATTACTTTGGGTAGTATGGACATTTTAAAAATATTAATTGTTTCAATCCATGGATACACACTACCTATATTTATTTATGTCTTCTTCAAATAAGTATTGTCTTACAGTTTTCAATGTATAGGTTTTTCACCTTTGTAGTTTTATTTCTAAGTATTTTATTCTTTGTGAGGCTTTGAGAAATGGGTTTTCTTCATCTCTCTTTTCAATAATTAATTCTTCAAGTATAAAAACATAACTAGTTTTTATGTTGATTTTGTATTTTGCAACTTTACTGCTTCCATTAATTTGTTCTAAGGGTTTTTTTGGCAAAATCATTATATAAGAAATATATATACATATGTGTGTGTGTGTGTGTGTGTGTATGACATTGTCATCTGCCAACAGAGACAATTTTACTTTTCTCTTTTTGATTTAGGTGTCTTTGTTATTTCTTGACTAATTGCTCTGGTTGGAACTCCTAATGCTATCTGCTGAATAAAAATGGTGAGAATGAGCATCCTTGTCTTATTACTAATCTTAGAGCAAAAGCTTTTGGCTTTTTGCCAATGAAAATGATGTTAGCTGTCTACTTGTCACATGTATTTATTATTATCTTGGAGTACATTCCTTGTACACCTGACTTGTTGAGAAATTTTACCATGACAAAATGCTAATGTTTGTCAAATACTTTTTCTACATATTTTGAGATTATCATATTTCTTGAGTCACATATGTTGAAACATCATGGCTTCCCAAGTGATAAATGTCATTGATCATGGTGTATGACCCTCTTAATATAATGTTGGATTATTTTTGCAAGTATGGTGTTGAGGATTTTTTTTGTCTACATTCATCAGATATATTGTTTTTAATTTTCTTTTAGTATCCTTCTCTGATTTTGGTGTAAGAGTAATGCTGGGTACATAAACTGAGTTGAGAAGTGTTCACTCCTCTTCTATTTTTTTTGGAAGAGTTTGAAAAGAATTGCTATTAACTCTTTAAATGTTTACAGATTCACCAGTGAAGCCATTATTTGTCTGGTTAGATTTTATTTTTTCCATGATTTAGTCTTGATAAGTTGTATGTTTCCAGGAATTTATTCATTTCTTCTAGGTTATCCAATTTCTGCATTTGATTGTTCATACCACTTTCTTGTGACCCTTTGTAAATCTGTGGTATCAGTTGTGATGTCTCCTCTCTCATTTCTGACCTTATTTATTTCAGCCATCTTTTTCTTACTATAGCTAAAAGTTTGTCAATGTTGTTTTTCTTTAAAAAAACTATTTTATTTCTAATTTTTTCCTATTGCTTTTCAGGCTTTTCCCCATTTATTTCCACTCTAATCTTTATTTTATTTTTTCTTGTAACTTTGGACTTAGTTTGGTCATTTTTTTCTAGTCATTTGAGGTATAAAGTTAGGTTGCTAATTTGAGATCTTTTTTTTCTCCTTAATGTAGGCATTCATTACTATAAACTCCCCTCTTATTTCCACAGAGTAAACCACTAAGTTATAATTTAGTATACTAATATATATGCTATATTATAGCTAGGGTACCAATAATCTAAAAGATTTAATATAGACTCTCAAAATAACTTCTATCTTATATATTGAAGGAGTGAGATACAATAATCTTTCAATATATCTTCCTATCTATAGCACAATACACATAGTAAGTGATCAATAATTTTAATAAGTATTTTTAAAGGAATTAAAACCATTTAAGAAAAATTAATATTTTAAAGTGATAAATGAAAACTAGATTGATAACCCATAGTTCAAATTAATTTTAATTAAAAATAGCTTCAGTGTATATTTCTGAAACTAGTTAACAAGAATTATTCATATTCACATTAGGAGATTTTATATATATTCTTTTAAATGCATTATCTCAATATTGCAATTGAATTGATATCACAATATCTAGCCTGATTAAAATAATGTTTAATTATTTAATAAGTACTAATTAACATAATGCTCAAACTCACAAAATATTTGCCCCATCCTACACTTAAGGAAGTGGAGGCATAGACTAAATATCTACAGTAGAAAGTAACAGATAGAGATAGAGGACAGAAACTGAATAGCAGAGTTGGGACACAAATTCAGTGTGTCCACATCCTCTACATTACATTGTTGCCTTAGAATGACATTTTGGTTATACTTTATATGTGTATTTTTGTTGATTTATATGCTAAATAGCACAACATGATCCCTACAGACATCTATACAATTGGCATTATTTCTATTTCTTTTTTTATATATTTTATTTATTTTTATAGACAGAGGGGAAGGGAAGGAGAAAGAGAGGGAAAGAAACATCAATATATATGGTTGCCTCTTGCACACCCCTACTGGGAGCCTGGTCTGAAACACGGGTATGTGCCGTGCCTGGGAATTGAACCAGTGACGTTTCGTTTCACAGGCCTTCACTCAATCCACTTGAGCTACACCAGTCAGGGCTCTATTTCTTTTTATCTGACAACTTTCTCCAGGCTTCATGGTCTCTCAACTTATTATTAATTTTTTATTTTTATTATGATTCTGTCTTCCAGTTTGACTTTCTCTCATAGATTTTAAAAAATATTTGAATAACATTATTCTGATTAAAAAACAATCACTTTAATTTCTTTTCTTTAGGAAACCTAACTTGATCAATACAGGCAAGAATGGTTTTTACTCTCAAAATCTAGTTAGTCAAAACGATGCTTCTCTGAAACTATAATGGGATGCAGTCCTCACAGGAAAAGTCTTCTCCAAAGCTAAATGAAAGGGAGGTGAGAAGCATAGGTGTTTTGTTTGTGTGTTTCTGTGTAGTATCTATCATACTTTGAAATTAATATCTGGAAAGCTTGTGCAATATATTTAAGATAAATATCTTTCTACTTTCATTAAGATACAATATTGTACATTCTAGGTCGAGACTCTTATGCTGTGACTTCCTTTTTTAAAATTTGAATTTAATTTAACCAAATTTCAATATTAGAATATTCAAGTAAATAAACCCAGTTACTGCAGTACTTAAATACTATCACATTTCTGATAGCCTACAAATAACTGTAAATACTATAGAACCATGCATATTTAAACTAGAAGACAGAAATTTGATGTGTATGTATGTTCTAAAATGCTCAAGGATGAGTTTTAAAACATCACATTTTAAGTGTTTTCCTATTCACTATAACACTAGAAACATATATTAAATATATTCAATGAATAATAGGCTCATTTGACGAAGAAGCTCTCAAAAAGGGAAGACGGTAAAAGAAACAGTCCACATCTCAGAAAGTAGGTAACACTCCGTATTCTAAAATAGCATAAATTATTGAATATTTCCAGTAAAAGCTACTGTAGCTGTCTAAGTCACAGTAGCTCGGGTCTTAAAATCATAATAGACCATATAGTCTCATTCAGTTTGCAAATAAACATGATCTAAGGGGTGAAGATAATAAGGTTTATTTTGGTGCTAGATAGCTTAAATACTGGTAGACCTGATTGAGAATATTTATTTATTTTTTGATTTTTGTAAATCTTGATTTTTTTGTTAACTTTACATGTGGGTTTTTTTCCAATCAATGACACAGTCATAAAGTTCCCAAGTATATTTTATTTTATTTTTATTTTTTTATTTTGTTTTTGATTTTTAATTTTATTTATTTATTTTTTATTTTTTATTTAAGTAATAACTTTATTATTGTTCAATTACAGTTATCTGCATCCTCTCCCCTTCCATCCTCCCTCCACCTCCCTCCCCAGCCTCCCTCCTCCCCCTTGGTTCTGTCCATGTGTCCTCCATAGTGGTTCCTGAAAACCCTTCTCCCCATTCTCTTCTCCAACTTCCCCCTTAGCTATTGTTAGACAGTTCTTAATTTCAATGTCTCTGGTTATGTTTTGCTTGCTTTCTGCTTTTGTTGGTTATGATCCGGTTAAAGGTGAGATCATATGGTATTTGTCCCTCACCGCCTGGCTTACTTCACTTAGCATAATGCTCTCCAGTTCCATCCATGCTGTTGCAAAGGGTATAAGCTCCTTCTTCCTCTCTGCTGCGTAGAATTCCATT
>PVJI01016381.1:0-38460 GCA_004026765.1 Micronycteris hirsuta
GGCCGGGCTGCGTGCTTGCTCGTTGCATTCCTCGGTTAGCGTCTCTCCAAGGAAAGGAGCCCCAGGCTGGAGCCTTGGCTGTTGGCCTCAATGAGCAGGGAAGGCTTGTCTGTGTGCAGGGGCCGTGCTTTGGAATGCCTGGTGCCTGCATTTCTGCATTCCACGCGGGCGGAGGGAAGTCTGTCAGTAGGACACAATTGAAAAAGAAGAATGTTTTCTCTTATCTCGGACGTGCGCCAAGATGTGGCGGGAAACCAGCCAGGCCGGCTGCGTTCACAGGCCGCCTTCGTGGGACCGGCTCCTCCCCATGGGTCGCGCCCCCCTTCCCACCCCCCTCGGCCATGTACCCACCTGTGCGTTCACATTCTTGGCCTCTGGGCCGGGAGAGGCCGCAGCCACATCCAGTCGGATGGCCTCTGCTCCGGATGAGGACGCTATGCTGGGGATGGCAGGGGGCGACCCTCCTCGGTGACATTGCCCTCATCCTCATAATCTGTGGAATTTGGAATTATTATTTGCATTTCATAGATAAACAAAATAAAGCACATAGTTGGAGAAATTTGCCCAAAGAAGAAAGGTATTTTTGACCTAGAATTCAAAGGCAGTCCCTCAAATGCATCCATCCACCCAACCATCCACCCAACCATTCTTCCATCCATCCATCCATCCAGCTATCCATCCATCCTTCCATCCATCCATCCATCCACCTATCCATCCATCCATCCATCCATCCACCTATCCATCCATCCATCCACTATCCACATACCCACCCACCCATCATCCATCCATCCAGCCATCCGTCCACCCACCCAGCACATGTTTATTGAGGTCCTTCTCAGGGACAGGTGACAGACTACAGGGAAACCTGGCAGTCCTTCTCCGCAAGGCAGACAGATAGGCAGTTCTCCTCTGTACCCTCTCACTTTATTGAGGTTTCCCAGGGTAGGTGTCACATCTGTTTTCTTCTTGATCTCCCTTGGAGAGGGTCACATTCTTTGATAAATCAGCTCCTGGCCCAGCACAGGATGAGTTTCAAATCCCAGTCTTCCTGGACATTCACCTGCTGTGGACAGAACCACTGGATGTCCAGGAGGCAGCCCGCCCCTTACCTGTGGAAAGTTCAGCAGGTGAACTTCACCTGTGACGAGCACCTAGCCCAGCACCAGTAGTTAGCAGGCCTCCCCCTTCCTCCCGACTCTGCCCCCGTGCTCACCAGGGCCAGTGGCATCACTACCCCCCTGCCTCCCTCACCTGGGGCTGGAGTCCGCCCACCATCTCCCTCAGTCTCTCCAGGTAACCCCACTGATTCTAGCTCAGATCTGTCCCCTGCCCCAGCTGGTGGGTCTCACTCCCAGGCCGGTGCAGCTTCCTGGCTGGGGTGGCCATCAGCCTAGACACCTGAGGGACGTCACCAGCCAGGTGAGGCTCTGTGGCCAAAAGGATCTTTCTCCCTTCTTTCATCCTTTCTCCTTTGCTGGATGTGCTCACAGAGGGGTCCGAAGACTTGGATTTGCCCGTCTGGGCCCATGGTGATGGCCGGGCCTTAAGCAGGTGGACAGTGGATGCAACTTCTGAGGTGTCTACAGCAGGCTCCCGGTGAGCCAGGGACTGAGGGGACCCACTCGGCTGACTGACAGGTGACCAATGACTGCGGGGACCTCAGGGGCGGTGCTGCCTAGCTTCCTGTGAGCCCACCACTGGGCGTGCCTCATACCTGAGAGCCGCTCGAACCCTGCGGGCCGGGGAGGGGTTGCAGCCAGGAGACACCGGATAAAAAGGCCCGCTGGGCAGGAAAGCAGGGCCGTGGGAGAGGTGGACGCCTGCACCTCCCATGGGCCAGGCCATCGCCTCGGGGATCAGCGGTGGCTTTGGGGAGGCCCCGAACCCCTAGCATCCCGTGGTGTGGGGCAGCCAGTGGCTCGGGGCCCGGGGGCTCATTCCATTCCGACCCGGGTGTCCGCTGCCTGGCTGCAGGGCCACAGGCCAGGCCCCTCTGTTTAGGTGGAGGAAGGTGGCCGGTTTCAAAGCAGGCAGAGCAAAGAAGAGCACAGTCCTTCTGACATGAGATTCTCTACGGAGGCCCGGAGAGAAGAAAGGGAAATTCCTAAAAACAGAAGTTGTCCTGGCAGCACACTGCTTTGGGAGGCCCCTCGGGCACCCGGTCCCGCTGCCCAGGAGCCCCGCAGGGTGCGGAGCCTGGGGGCTCAGGAGGGGAGCTGGGGAGGCCGTGGGGGTGCTGAAGAGGACGCGCTTTTGGAGACGAGAGAGAGCTCACTTGCTCTGTCCGCCCCGACACGCAGGGCGTCCTCCCTCCTCCGGGCCACTCTGTCTTCCTCTTTGAGTCTGTCCACCCTGACCTCTGTGCACGGCCGGCTGTGCCTGAGTCCGAGGGGAGGGCCAGACTTGAATCTGGACCCCGCTCACCACTGCACTTGGACCTTGGCCAGTGTGAGACACGCAGGAGGCGAAATGCAAATGCACCTGGTAGCGCGCTGGCACCAGAGGGTGGTCAGCGGGCGGCGGTGCCCACCCTTCCAGCCCTCCGCTCACTGCCTTTCCTGTGCCCGTGGCCATCGGGTAACACACGGGCCCTCCCCTCCCATGGCCGCGGCCGGCTCTTGGATGTGAGGACACCTACGGCACAGACAGGACTCATGGGGCTGCTCCCGTCACTCTCGGCAGGCTGGGTCCCACTGGCTCACGATCTGGGTGACAGCCTTGTCCGTTCTCTTCCTGAAAAGCTCCTGCAGGCACCTGGGCGGGAAGTCCTCTTTCTCGGGAGCCCTGGGAGTGATCCAAATGGGTACGTGGTGTTTCCGTTAGGGGATCGATCTTCGGAGGATCGAGGGTGGAGGATGGAATACGGTTTGAGTTACGTTTTTTCTCCCACTCACCAGCTTCTTGGC
The DNA here is from genome assembly GCA_004026765.1 of Micronycteris hirsuta. NCBI lineage: Eukaryota > Metazoa > Chordata > Mammalia > Chiroptera > Phyllostomidae > Micronycteris > Micronycteris hirsuta. The sequence goes on from PVJI01016381.1 coordinate 2,907, forward strand.
TGATGTCAGATGTGTGTTTAGCTGACTTGGACCTGAAATAAGCAGGGCTGCAGCTGAACGTTTCAAACTGACATTTCACTGGACACCTTCAGGTGTCAAAGTGAAACAGAATTAACCTTTCTGCCCCGTTCACACGTTATAATCACTACCACATCCCAGTGTTTATGTACACTGCTGGTGATCGTCTCCGCAAGGTCTTAATTGAATGGTTGAAAAAACACGCCCCGCCTCCGGCCCGTCAGCCGGCCGGCACTCCGCCGTCACGCGCAGTCACGGCACGCCCTGCTGTTAAAGGGAAGCTGACCTTTCTAGAGGAAGGCCCCGTCAGATGTCACATCCAGTCTTGCAAAGTGGCCTTGCGAAAACGCATTCTCGCAGTGACAGCCGTCTGGGGAGGGGCCTTTCCCGAGAAAAGCCGACACGGGACCCCGGGACACCTCGCCGGGCTTGAGTTTCCTCTCTCGGGTTACGGGCCGGGCCGCCGGGGGAGCTGCAGATGACGGACGGAAAGGAAGCCTTCTCTGGGTTGGAAGAAAAACAAATCCAATATGCAAGATGTTTATATTTCCAACAGCTCAAGTATGTACACACACACACACACACACACACACACACACGCACGCACGCACCACCAAGGCTGTGGACCTGCCGTCTGTGCATTCTCTGGCACACGTCTCCGGCATCAAGTCCCGTAGCATCGGGAGCAGTTCAGCAGGAGAGAGAGGCAAAAACTGGTCCCAGCTCCTTGGAGAGAATGTGGCACTTCCCCTGTCCCCCACCTCTCCCCGCATGCAGCTCACCCTCACTTACCTGCCCCAGGAAGGCCCTCACCGCCCGCTGCTCACACCGCAGGAACGCGGCTGGGTCTGCAGGAAAATGAAAGAGCAGACACCTTCTGAGGGGCAACGTTGGGGCTTCTGAGAGGACGGGAGCCCCAGTGGACATTGCAGAGTGGCCTCGGCCTTCCTCAGTCCCCCTTGGACTCTCTGCTCCCGTCGACGCTGACCACGGTGGGCCTCTGAGCTGCCATCGAGGAGAATGTCTCCATCTGCAGACCCGGCAGACGAGGGCCAAGGGCCCGTCTGCTTCATTAAACTGCGGGTCTGAGAGCTGCGTCAACCGTCTCCCTCCGAAACTCCCAGCCCCTTGGCACCGCTGCTGCCCGCCCGTCTCCTGGGAAACGCTCTCCTTCCGGCCCAGGGCTGACCCTCCTTGCCGGCCCCCTCCTCTCCGGCCGCGTGGTTCTGTGGAGGCCCTTCCTCTCGCGACTCTATTCCTGGTTCCCCGTCAGGACTGATCTCACCCAGACGAGACCTGCAGTGGACACCCCCTCCCCCCGCCCTGCCCGGCTGCCCCTCCCGGTGGAATGGCCCACTCACCGGTGTGCTATCTGCCTGGAATCGAAAGAACGCACCTCCGCGCTGCGGACCCCCCTCCGGCGCTGGGCGGCGAGCACCGCCAGGGCATCTCGTTTTGTCCGTCCGCTGCCTCTCGCCCGGCGCACGATGACGACCTCTGCTTGACCTTTATTTGCCGGATGGACGGAGGGCTGCACGGACAGGCGTGAGCGTATGGACCGTGTTCCCAGCGCGCAGACGTGAGTGGCAATTGCCAATTTGATCCTTTGGGGCTGTGGAGGCACGCACTGCACAGGTCCCTGGCGATGACAAACCAAAGTGATGGGGACACAGCCTGGCACACGGGGGACCCCGGGAACCCCAGCCGCTCTCCCTGCCGCCCGCGGCACCTTGGTTAATACAGTGTTTCGCTCCGGCTACGGCGACCTCCGTCTCACCCCCGAGGCAGGTGACACGTCCCACACGTCTCGGCACCTCTGTCCTCCCCAGCAAGGCCCCCAGCACATTTTCAGGTGCCTGAGGAAGGCTCCCTGTGCCACTGCCATCCACGTCCTCAGAGGCCGTGCGGACAGGGGACAGCTTTCCCCTTGTCACCTCTGAGCCTCACCTCCCACAGGCCCACACCATGGCCTCCCCAGGGCCTGGGCCACGATGGGGTCTGAGCCGCGTGCCTCTGCAGGTCTGCCCCGTCTGCCCCATGGGCCAGGCTGAGGCCACGACCCTGGCTAAGGCCCCCGGGGGCGAGATCCGGCAGGTCCCGGTCACCCGCCGGGCTGGCTGCGGGGGGCATGAGCCCGAGCGGGGCAGAAAGCACACCTGGAGCCCCGCATGCTGGCCTGGTAGACATGCACCTGCCCTGGTGACAACAGCCACCGTCCTGTGCCTGGAAGTGGGTTGGGACGAAACTGGGACCGCACGCCGGCCGTGATGTCACAAATCAGAGAGAAGACATCGTTACTACCTTGTTTTACTGCGGTCTCTCTCCAATGCAGTTTTATTTATGTAAATGAGATCCCTACGTAGGCAATGCTTAGTCTTTTTTGGTTGTTATTGTCTGGTATTATAACATAAGCATGTTCCTGGTCTCAGACAGGCTCCATACACTACTCAAAGGCCATGCCAGACGTACCTTTGGCTCTCTGTGCCGTGACCTACTTACCTGGCCCCTGACTCTGGACACAGAATCACTCGGAGTTCGTCCATCACAAGTACTGACGTGGGAGACACTTGGAATGCAGTTTATGTCAAGTTCTCCTGACATGTTCCCTGAAAAGCATTTTTTTAAATCCTCACCCGAGGACATTCTTTTATTGCTTCTTGAGAGAGAGAATGGGAGAGAGAGTTTAGAAAGAGGGGAGGGAGGGAGACAGGGAGGGACGGGCACAGCTGGGAGGGAGAACCTTGGTCGGTTGCCCCTCGTACACATCCCGACAGGGCACTGAACCCGCAACCCAGGCGCGTGCCCCGACCAGAAACTGAATCCTGGACATTGCGGTTCACAGGGTGACGGCCAGGCCCACGGAGCCACGCCGGCCAGGGCCCGAAAAGCATTTCATTTAGATGTGACACTGCCAATGAGGGGGGAGAAGTGGGACGTTTCCATTTTTTCCAGAGAAAATACTTGTTCGCAGGGCGGCCTTCGTCGTCCGAGAGCGTCCATGACCCGTCATGGGCTCCCACACAGCCAGGCGCACCGACGGCCCACATCGTGGGCAGCACGTCCTGTCGGTGACAGCCCTGGCCAGGCGGGAGGCTGACCCGCAACCCCACGGCCGCCCCGGGGGCGAGGGTGGCTGTCGCTTTGCGGATGAGCAAAGAGAAGTTGTAGACGCTCAGTAACCCGCCCCCAGTCTCGGAGCTGGTGAGGGGGAGGTAAACATGGAAACAGCCACTTGCACATTTTGTAGGGGGAAAAGTCAGGAAAAAAACCAAACCCAAAGTCTTGATGCAGTCGCCATGTGACGGGGTGCCAGGAAGGAAACTTAAGGGCGGGGTTGTGCCCTCATCTGCGAGGCGTGGCCAGACCACGGGCGCTAGCTCCCCCGGCTGTGTGCATGCAGCTCTCGCCACGCCGCTGCCGACTCATCGGGCTGCGGGTCTGATGGACAGCCACCGTCGGGCCTCCAGCAGGGGCCAGGCTGTGACAGCGGCAAGCAAAGCAGGCCGCCCCTGGGGACAGCGTGTGGAGAGGCGGACCCCAAATCATCTCACGCGCTTGCACACACGTGCACACGTGCGCTCTCACACTCACTCTTCTTTGCTGCGTCGTCTCGGTCAGTGTGACGGTTCGTGCTGTGCGTCCACCTGACCGAGCCACAGGCTGTGCAGAATTTGCTCAAACGTCATGCCGGGTGTGTTTGGAGGGTGTTTCGGGGCAAGGCTAGCATTGGACTAAGAGACGGAATAAAGCAGGAGGCCCTCCGCGGCGTGGGTGGGCCGCAGCCAGGCAGGGGGGGCCCTGATCGAACAGGACAGCTGAGTAAGAGCGGATGCCCGGCCTGCCGTCCTGGAGGGCGAGCCGCGGCCTCTGCCAGACGCCCGCCGCGCACGAGACATCGGCTCCCCAGGGTCTCGGGCTGTCGGCTCAGACGGGAACGAGCCCCTGGGCCAGCCCGGGCCTCCCGCTCGCCAATCTTGGGACTTCCCAGCTTCTAAGACCACAAGCGTCAGGTCCTGATAATGAATCTCTTTCTATGTGCGTGCGTGTTCACATCCACGTGTGTAAGTGTGCATGTGTGTGTGTTTCCTTCTGTCCCCAGCTTTCTAAGCTTGCTCTCTGCCTTCTCGTTTCCTTAGCGTTCTTCTCGAGACAGACATACTTTGTGATACGTTACGCTGAGAAGGGAACTTAGCATCTCCGCCCGAAACTGCAAAGCCCCGTCACCAGGAACGAAAGCCGAAGCATGCCGCCCCCGTGGCTGAGACTCGGGGGCCTCCTCTCGTTCTCTGCCAAACAGGGCGGTAAGCAAGTGGGGGGCTAGGGACAGACCAGCACCCAAGAGCAATGGAGGGTAATGATGCTCTCGCCATGTGATTGACAATTCAATGCCCCAGGCCTGTCCCACACGTGTGGGGGCAGTGGCAGCTCCCAGTCCCGCGAGCTGACCCAGAGTCTCCACCCCTTCGGGGCTGGAGGTCAGGAGAAGACGTGGTAGTTTTCAAACTTCCTTTTCATAAAATCCCCGGGGAGTTCGGTAGAGCCCCATTCCTGGGGCCCCCGCCCCACCCAGAGGCTTCGATCTGGGGAAGGGTTGGGCGTTAGCCCAGTCCCGCTGTCGGGCTGCCCTGGGGCCTGTGTGTGGAGGCTGCCAACTGGGAAGCACGGCGGAGGGTCTGACCCGCAGCGGGCCCGGGTCCAGCCGGTCCTGGATGGAGGGCCTCCCCAGAACACCAGCAAATAGCTCCAAACCCACCTGGGACACGTCCTGGCTTTGTCCTTACGGGTGTGGTTTGGAAAAGTAATCTATACATTCAACGTGCGCACAATTCCACCCACTTAGAAGAGGGACTTTGGTTTGAGGAGCTTTATTGCCAAATTCCTGGAGCGAGAAATTGCCCTCTGACGTGTGGGATACGCCATAAATTCAGGCAGCGAGAGGGAGCTCAGCAGTTCCCAGCTCGCCGGGGTCGGCGGTGGTCCATCTCAGCCCCTGAAATGGGCTTAACGGCAGCCCCGAGCAGCTGTGTCCGGGTCCAAGTTCCAGAACCCTGCACATTGCCTCGCGCAGCGGAAACCAGTGCGATTAAGTCGGGGAGCCTGAGGGGAGGCGTCCGCGTGGGGGCCCTCGGGGCGATGAGGCCTGTCACAGAGCAGGGCAAAGGGACGTCACATGCACAGGAGAGGCCCTGTGAAGACACAGGCAGAGATGGTGACGCTGTCCCCTGCCAGTGAACACCTGGGGCCACCGGATGCTGGGAGAGGCAGGAGGTTCTCCCCCGGACACCCCGGAGGGAGCCGGGCCCCTCCCGGACCCCAGCAGGGCGAGGGGATTAGCTTTCGCTGTTTTAAGCCGTCCGATTTGGGTAATTTATTGCAGCCGCCTCTGAAAACGAATACACAACCCAGAGCAGGGCCCAGGAATGCACGGCAGGGGCTGCAGATAGGCCTTTCTATAAACAAGGCCAAGCTCTGGTTTCCCACAGGAGGGTCAGGCCGCAGGACTGCGCTTCTCACGGAGTATGCCCAGGTGGGCACATACATGTGAGCACACTCCTCATGTGCACACACAGCAAACACCGCACATGCACACACACTCTCATAGCCGCATGCACGCTTACGCAGGCACAACTCTTTAACACGCACACACACATACACTGCACACCCCCTCATGTGCACATGTACTATCACACATGCACACAACCCACTTTGCTACGGAAATGTGGCTGCTGCCTGCTCTCACCCGGGCAGGTTTGGCTGAGCCGGCAACCCTGCCCTGTGCATTCTTCGTGGCCCGCCGGCCACGGGCCACTGTCCTCCGCTCCGGAGAAGGCACAGACCCGTGGACACCGTCCTGCCTGACGGCGAGAGGCGTTTGGGGCCAGGGCTGGGCGCAGCAGCACGCTCGGGGAAGGCCCAGAGCAGGGCTGCCCAGCAGAAATGCAGCCGCTCGCAGAACTTGAACTTTCTAGATTTCCTATCTAAAGTTGTTAGGGTGGAATTAACGGTAATAATATAATTTATTTGACTCAATGCATCCAAAATATTCTCATTTCCACATGTGCTCTATATAACATTGACCACTGGAATGTTTTATATTCTTTTTTTTTTAATTGCATCTTTGAGCTTCGGAGTGTGTCACACATGTCTAGTGCATCTCGGTTGCAGGAGTCATCACTCAAGTGCTCAGCCAGGGCGTGGCCAGCAGGCAGGGCAGGGTGAGGGCCAGGCTGCCACGGCGGGGGTGGCGCGAGGGGCCACCCTTACCCCCTTCTGTCCCCCAGCTCCGACATCGGATCCGTGTGGTCCCTGGCAGGGGTCCCTGGCAAGGGCCTCCAGGGGGGCTAGCTGTGTGAGGCTGCGGTCGAGGGCTGGGGCCGCGCGAAGGCAGAGGTAGAAACGGCCGTCTGGGGAGCAATGCAGACACGGAAGTGAAAGTGACGGTGGGGGCCCAGAGATCGGAAAGCCCTTCAGCCGGTTCTGCGCGAATTCCTGGGGCGGCCGCAGGATTCCACCGGGGTTGAGGCCCTCGGCTCTCAGGTCATGAAATCTTCTAGAGCAAAATTCCCGCAGGAGGCATCCGTCCGTACGAGCGCCGGCTATCCCAGATCTGACGAGGCTTAAGCGAGAGGAAGGGAGGAGAGACTGGTTTACCGCACTTTGAATGCAGAGCTCATTGCTCTTGAGAAAGCTGGGCTCAGCCCGAGGAGGACCACACAGAGGAAGTGAAGGCGCTGCGCTGGGTGGGAGCGCAGCCAGCAGTGACAAGGGCCGTCTGCTTTTCTGGGTTTGATGGACGTGGAGGGCAGCCCGAGGCAGGGCCATTGTTCGCACTGACAGCTGAGCAGCAGGCAGGAGGAAGACTCGGCTGCGCGGGCAGTGGGAAGCCATAAACACTTAATCCGTCACAGAAGCTTCGAGGGACTCAGGCGCCAGACCAAACCCTCAACTGTTGGGTCCTTCGCCATCTCGGGCTGTCTGCGTTCATTTGATGCCAGCTCCCGAGCGCGTTGAGGCCCGGCCCGCCCACCGGAGGGCGTGGAGCATCAGCCCCCCCCCCCCCCCCCAGACGTGGCAAACCTGATGGATAGTCACCTGTCTGCGGTGCTCGTCTCATTTATTCAAATTAGCTGGCGCCCAGAGCTGCAAGGAGATGGATCTGGAGTCAGACAAAGATGAATTGCGCAAAGAATGGAAATTACAACCCAGAAAAGTAATATCATCAGGCCGCGGGGATTTGATTAGCTAATCATGGCAGTGATATTGAACTTCTGAGAACGTGGCTCTGATTGAATTTTCACCTCGCTCCAGGAGGACGTGCCGGGACGCGTGGCTGGTGACGCGGGGATGGGGTGACACAGCCTGCAAGGAGCTGTTCTGTGCCTTCTCTCTGAGGTTTTTGTTTTGCCGTTCAAGTGTCGTAGACTTCTTGCCGCTGACGATGCTTATGAGTAATGCTTAATGTCAGAGTGCAAGACCCACGTGGCAAGCTACCACCCAAGACCGAGGTCAAGTACTACTCAGATCTCCCAGGGGTGGCTAACTGTGCCGTCCCAGGTGTGAGATGCTGGTGCTTTGGGGGTGTCAGCGGAGAGTGCCCAGCCTGGGGAGGGAGTGCCTGGGATGCTCTAGCGACAGCTGCCAGCATCTGTAGCCCGAGGACAGTCGGGTGGCTGGTACTTGGCTTTCCCCCTTAGCTGTGTCTTTAGGAACTGACTCAGGACAACCTCCATGAGCTCTGTCATCCTCTCCCCTCCTCCCATGGCTCTGTCTGGCTCCTAAGCCTGCACTGAGCGACTCACATCCTCAGAGGCCCTTTCTGCTGTCCACTTGCGGGTCCTCCTTACCCGGCAGCCTCCTGCAAGAGGCGTGTCTTTCATTCTCTGCCCAGGGCTTCCCGGGGGCAGATGCTGCCGGAAGCCCCTTTGTCAACACAGGACTGGGGGCGGTTAGAGCTTTGGTGGCAGCTCTGAACCAGTGTGGGAGGGGCCAGGGGACAAAGCCGCCCCCTGATTCCCTGGAGGGACAATTCTATACTCTGCTCGGAGGGTCCCAGGTGGGACCACGGCGCAGTTTCCTTTCTGAGAGGGCGTCTTAGGGACACAGCCTTCTGCTGACCTTCTTCCTGTTTCTCACACTCTCCCTGCTCCTTCCTTCCAGTTCCCTACCGATAACCCAGCTCTCCACTTTTTGGGGGGATTTTATGCCCTTGGGGTGACCTGGGATTTAGACAAGACCCACCCCAAGGGCATGAGAATCCTGCCCACGGATGCCGGGTACTGGGCGGAGCGCCCTGTGTGCATTAGCATGTTTAAGTCTCACCAGCGTGCCATGCTGTGCGTGCCATTTTCGTACCCATTTCACAGATGAGGATTCTGAATCCCAAAGAGGCGTAAGAACGCAGCCAGCCAGGTCGCTCAGATGGGACGGGTGAAAACTGGGATTTTGATTCAAACAGTCAGGATTTGGTACCGCTGCACAAAATGGGGCCTCCACTAACAACTTTTTTAAAGACAACTGCCTTTGCCTTGTGCTCCGTGAACCCAGGAGTGTGAATGCTGAGACCCGAGTCAGCCTCTGCTCGGAGAGGATGCAGAGGGAAACAAGGAGTCGGTGGCGGGTCTGAGTTAATAGGAAGGACGGGCTGCCCACGGGTGCCCTTGGCGTTGTAATTTTGGGGGATGATGGAAATGGATTGGAAGCCAGGGAGCCCAGACCCCCCGCAGGACGAGCGCATCTTCCCCGGCGGCATGTCAAAGGCTCTCCTGCTTTTTCTCGCGTCACTGGGCCGAGCTGATAAAACCATCCATCATCCTGTGAGCTGCGCCGAAGGCTGTGGCTCTGGCCGGTCCTGACAAACTTTAATGAAGGCTTCCAGAGCGGGCAAGGGCTTCTGTCACAAGGCGGGGTGCGACTTCTCTGTGTATGTTTAACCCCTCCCTCCCCTGACACTCAGATAGGGCCAAAGAAATTTTTTAAAAAAGGAGAAATTCTGTGTCTTCCGGAAAGTATGAAGGCTGCCACCGGCAGGCTGGGCCTGGGTGGATGTCTGCAGGTTTCAGGCCCTGCGACACCCACGACCTCTCGAAGCCCAGTTCCCGCCAGACCTCCCCAGGACCCCAGGACTGCTGAGTTCACTTGAAAGTCTATTTTCATTTGACGCTGTTTTCAAAATCTTAGCCCGAGGACTGTCCTAGGGTAACCGTCTGGTTGTAACTGAGCTGCTCCGGGAGATGTGCATTGGACGCCAGTGTCCTGGCGGGGGGAGGTGGTGGGGACCAGAACCTGCGTTTTCCTTAAGCCCCGCCCCTGTGCATGCACAGCGCTGCCTGGGGGCGAGGCTTCCTGGAGCTGCTTAGTGCTGGGGGTTTGCAGAGTGGGCCCGAGCGCACGCCTCTGTGGAGTTCAAACCTGCTTGCGTGTTTCCTCCTCATGGCAGCCGGCAGGGCTCAGGGACCACGTGGGTGATGGGCTTCAGCCCCCAGGCTCTGTTGATGCTCGGAAGCCAGGACCCGGTTCCAGGCAGGCTGGGCTGCGTGCGCCAGGCCCACGCCTGTGTCTGGTGCTTCTCAGCGGCCCAGCGGAGTGTATGCAAATCTTCCCGAGAGGTAAAGGGCTCATGGAAATGGCCTCGGTTACTGGCTTTGATAAGCAGAAAGGTATGCGTGTCCATGAGCAGTCACCAGGCCCTTCTTATGCCCCAGTTCCCAACAAACCTTCGAGTTGGGCTTCAAGTAGAAGGTGAATGTCTTAGTTGACTCGAAAGGGTCTTGTCAGTGGGCCAAGGTCAGAGTCAAGGCCATCAGGGCTCCAACTTAAGCCCACGAAGCAAACAGGGCCCCTTAGAAAGCAGCTGCACTGACTGGAGTCTGTAACCAGAGGTCAGGCCTTCAGGAAAGGCAGCAGGCACATCAGGTCAAGGTCACCTGTGCTAGCTGGACTCTTGGACTTGGAGAAAGAAAACCAACTGGCGTGGGCTAAACTGAAAAAAATAAAGTTATTATTAGGATATGTGATGCATAAAATATTCAAACACACGTATACAGTACTATATTTAAATGCCAAATACAGAGTCATGTGTTTCAATGTATATACAAAGCCTTCTGCCTACGTACCTTGCATTTTCAAGCATAAATGACAAACCTTTTATCAGTTAAGCAGTTCTGCTGATTTGAGAGGGAAGTCTCTTTAATTTGGCTGCTTTTGCTCGTAGCTCACATGTAGGTTTCGAGATGCACGCGCGTGTGCTCCGGGTGGGCGTACGTGGAGAGTCCGATCCCCACAGCCTGGCGGCGGCTCTGCGCAGCTCAGGATGATGGACGGCGGTGCCGCCACCTGTCCGGCGGCGTCTGTGGATAACTGTAATTAATTGGATGTCACCTGACGTGGCAGCAGCTGAGACATTTAAGACATGCCGAGCTGCCCGTGCCTCACAGAGCACATCTGCTTGATGGCACAATTCAGATTAATTCCGACGGTCCCGCTAAGGCTCCTGAAGTGTCCGGCATGTCTGCCGACGTCCCGTCAGGGCTGCGGGCGCGGCTCTGCTGAGCCCTTCCGTGCAGCGGCTCCCGGGCCTGCCCCCTCGAGCACATTTTTAAACTTTTATTTTTAAAAACTTTTAGTACTAACCAAATTGTGAAGCTTATTCTCAGAGTTCCCAAATACCCTTCCTCTAACCCCCCTGAATGTGAAATAATCATGCTCCCATCACTAATCAAGGAGTTTACTACTTACTGATCCACGCTTACTAAGTAATACGAACCGTAGTCACGTTTCACTAATTGTCCTCTGACGTCCTTTTTCTGGGCAGGATTTAGCTGCCACATTCCTTGGTCATCTTCTGTCTGGGACATTGCTCCAGTTTTTGTCTTTGATGACCTCACCACTGTTTTTAAGGGACGTGGCCTGGTTTTCTTTTGTAAAGTGTCTCTCCATTTGGGTTTTTCATGTTGGCTTGTTATTAGATTCGGGTTATGCATTTTTGTCAAGAATATCACAAAGGTGCTATCGTGTCTTCAGTAAGTTCTCTCGGGAGGGAGAGGACGCCAATGCATCTCATTTCTGGTGTGGCTCAGCTCCGCCTCCTGGCTGGGGTGGCCCCTGCCAGGTTTCTGCACCGTCCAGTCATTTTTTCCTTTGTAGTTAACGGGTGTCCTGTGGGGAGAGAGTGCAAGCCGATGCAAATGTCCCATTTCTCACTGTCCTCTTTGCCCACTAACGGTCCACTCCCAGTAGCCGCCCTTGTGGGCAACAGCTCCTGCTGTCGTGTTGCAAAGCGGCCAGTCCCTGCTTCTGTCGAATTCCATCGGTCCTTCATCTCGGTCTGCACCAATGGACACAGGTTTTTCTCTGCAGGTAATAACTCACTGACGCCGTTGTTTATGTTGTCGCTCAGACAGACTGCTTCAGGCGTGGCTGTTGGAGGTGCCTTCAAGATGGCTACCCTGGTTGTGTGTGTGTGTGTGTGTCTGTGCACACACATCGTGTGTGTTCCTGCACACATGTGCACATGTGTGCATGCACATGTGTGTCTCGGTGTGTGCCCATGTGTGAGCATGCATGCATGTGCATTGGACAAACGCCCATCACACGACACACACAGGAAGCATGTTGTAAAATCCCCAAATCTGTGAATAGTGCAACCGGGATCTGAAGTGAACGGAGACGAGACAACAGGGCATTTTGGGGTCGGTGACAAGGCCTCTGCAGTTACAGTATGATGCTTTCTCATTAGGGAAAGGCTCGCTCGTAGCTGCGGGGCCTCCCCATCGCTGCCCCCCTTGGGGCGAAGTGGACTCCAGGACAAAGGATCGTCTCACACCGCTCGTGTTCCGAGAGGCCGGTGGAGCTGCTTTGGCCCCGTGGGTGCTCTGTACACGGGCCCTGACGGGGAGGAGCCACGGAGGCAGATGAGCGTGGGAGAGGGAGCACCGCGTGCGGCAGGGGGTCCGGCTCCTGTGGCAGCTTTCTCCCTGTTCCACGTGCACAGGAACCACCCTGGGGGCTTAGCAAAGGGCCTGAGACTCTGCATCCCCAGAAAACTCCCATGAGACGCGGATTCTGCCAGTTGAGGACCAGACACTGCCCGACAGGACGCAGGCACGGCTCTGAGCCAGGAGGGGATGTGTGCCTGTGTGGGAGGGGCCCCTCTGTCTGCTTCGATAGCACCCGGTGAGAAGCAGGGTGCCCTAGGGTCTTGGCACAGGACTTCACTGCCCACATTTCACTCACGTGTGCCCACTCCCAGGGGGAGAAAACACCGAGCGTCCTGAATGCCAGAGCCGAGACCTCCACCCTTTTGCACGTTTCTGCTCTGTGTCCCTGGGTCCAGTCGAGCCCTCGGTGTGAGGCGGCTTGTCCACCTGAAGGACGTCACGTTTCCTTTCATCTCTGTTTCTTTTACCGTCCTACCCACTCACGTGGCCTGGAACCTTCTGTCCACTTGTCAGTGTCAGTGGGAGGCGGCTTCCGGAGCAGAAGGCTGCAGAGCCAGAGGCCCGGGAATCACCCCTTCTCCGAGTTCCCGTCCGACGCCTGGCATTGCAACCTTTGGCCTGTCTGCAGCAGCATGAGGACAAATGCGCAGTTCCTGTGACTTTCCGTGACCTTCCTGGACAAGGTCGTTGGTGGAAGGCGAGGCTGCCATGAGCTGCTTCTTTCGGAGTCATGTCCGTGAATCCCCCCTGGGACGTGTAGGTCAGTGGGCTGAGGGTGCAAGCTGGTCAGCCCTGGGCCCGTGGCCTGGGGGAGGCGCTGGGGAAGGGAGCACCTCTCTCTCATTGTCCAGGTCGGAGGGGCTGAGGGAAAACTGGACCCCTGAGCATGGGAGGAGACAAGTTTGGGGAGCATCAGCCAGTTGGCCGGGAGCGACGTGAGGGTGGCAGGACACGGGGACACTGGTCAGAGAAAGGGCGGTCTGATGAAGACGCAGAGGGCGTGTCGCGTGCCTGGGCCCGGCCCCCCCACACCCTGCTGCACCGCCGCCCCCCAGAGCTGGCAGGGCTCGGACGGCAGGCGGGATGGGCGGTGCCTTTGCATCTCTGTGAGTCGCAAACCCGGTGTGTACCCCGCTGCGTATGGTTAGTGTCTGCTGCCCTGGCCGAGTGCCGGCCCGGGACTGCCGGCCCCCGGGAGCTGTGCATGTGCATGTGCTGCACCTCTGCAGGGAAGGGAAGGGGGGGGCGTCCGCTTCAGGGACAGGCGGTGGAGAACTGGGTGAAGTAAGTCAGCAAATGACTCCCCCCACAGGCCCAATCCGGCCGGTCCCCTGGCTTTGTAAATGATGTTTTATTGGAGCGCAGCTGTGGGCTTTTGGGCCCAGTCACTTCTGGCGGCTTCCCAGCGGCGGTGGCAGAGTGGCGCAGTGTGACAGACACTGTGGCCAGAACTGTGTCCTGTCGGCCCTCAGCCGGGGGACAGTGCCCGCCCCGTCTCAGGGCAGCCATGGAGGCAGCAGGGACAGCTGCCGTGTCGGGGATCCGACGTCCCACCTGCTTCTCAAACCGACCCCACCCTCCACAGGGGAGAGGCCCAGGGTCCCAGAGGTCAGCGTTCTTGTCCAGGCTTCTCAGGACTGAAGATGCAGGGTGACTGGACAGGTAAAGGTTTCAGAGAAGCTGCTTCCAGAAACGTCCAGCCAAGACCTCAGGAACGGCTGCCAGCAGGACCAGCACCGAGGGGCCTTGTCCGGGAAAGACTCCTCGAGGCCGTTTGCAGGAGTCAGATTCCTGAGACAAAGGGCTCGAGTGTTTAGGGCCAAGACACGTAGCCTGTGCCGTGTATTCTTGGTGGCCACCCCCACGCGGGCTGGCTCTGCTCTCGGCCCCGGGGGCCACGGCGCATTCTCGCTCCTCCTCTGTCCAAAAGGCAATAAAACGTGAATGAGGGAAGCAGCCGGACCCACCGCTGCCCCGTGTCCTCCCAGGTCTGCCCTGAGCAGCCAGCCGACCATGAGGCTGGTTCTCTGGCCAGGGCTCCTCGGGTCCCTGGTGGGAGCGGAGCCTCTGCCTTGGCCTGGAAGGGACACCAGAGGGGACAGGGCAGGTGGTTTAAAAGGCGAAGAGAAGCACAGTGAGCGACCACCTAACCTGGGAGAACGTGCGGACGAGCTGCCTGCCTCCAGCGTGCAGACCCCCACCCCGGCGCCATATTCGGCAGGAAGTGACTGAGAGTGGCCGGTGACTTCCTGTAGGTCACATGTCCTCCTGCCTGTGTGTCTGGGCGTCCAAGCCAGAGGCCACTGCAGGGGACGTTTTCCCCCAGAGTCACCGCGGGCAGGTCCCACCAGAGCCCCGCGATCCAACCCGCACTTTTCCTCTTCAGTGTGAATCTCCAGGCCCCGGCTGCACCTTTCGAGCCCGTGGAGGAAGGAATCCACTCACTCACGCTTTTGTTTGTTTGTTCTTCATTCACTCATTTTTTTGACCATGTATTTAGAGCACTATGGTGTTTTATACAATTAGATTGAGTCCATTTTTCTAAGACTAATGGTTTTTCTTGAAAACCCTAAATAAGGACGCTAAATATTACCCGGAGCCCCACTCTGCTGAACAGAGAAGAGCGAGGCGGTCAAGTCCAGGTGGACACCGCGTGTTACCTGGTTCCAAGGTGTGTGTGCGTGTTTGCAGGATCCGAAACCCCTTGAGGTGCCTGGCAATCCGTGCGGGCACGGTTGGCAATGCCCACCCCGCATTCTGAGCCCCTCCTCACCACCCCCACCTTCCCCCGTCGGGGTGGGGGCGAGGGTGTCCTCGCCGTTTCCGCTGAATTTGCTGCACTGAGTCCGCGAGGGGAGCTTTGTTGGTTTCAGCAAGATTGCAGCAGCCACGGGCACTGATGTCCGTCCTCACTGCCCTCTCGTTTCTGTGGGTGACAGACTCCGAGATGAACAGGCGACCTTCGTATCCAGCCGAGTGTGCTGGCTCCCCTGGAGCAGCGGAGCATCTCGGACCCGAGCCCAGCACCTGGAGAGCAGCTGCAGAGCCTGCCCTGGGGGAGTTGGAAGGTACCCCAGCTCCACCCGCTGATTCACTCCTTCCTGCAGCCAAGACTAAGGACAGAATCTTAGGGACGGGGCCCTGTGGACCTGCGCACCCACACCGGGGCCCCCCACCTTCCCCGTGAGTGCTCCTTCTGTCAACGGCCCCCAGACTGGGCTGTCTGTGGACCCCACACCCACTTCCCTGTCACCACGACCCTGCAGAGTTAGGGAGCCAGCCACACTCTGCTGCGCCCGTCTGCCCCTCCAGCGTGCGCGGTGGCTGTCTGGCTGTCCGACGTCAGCCAGCCTTCCTACAGCGTTGCTGGTCACTTCTACCTTTCTCGTGGGTCCTGGCCCCCCCCGCAGATGCCTTTGAACACTCTGCAGCCAGCCAGGGGCCTTCGCAAGGCCAGCCTCCGACAGGAATGCCGTGTGACGGGATGTCGCAGAGGTGGAATAGGAGGCCGGGCCTGGGAGCTGGGGTCTCCGGTCTCCTCATGTTAATCCCCTCTGGTTTCTACACACGGGTGTGTCGCTCGGAGTGACAGTGGCCCCGGGGACACACGGCCCCCAGATGCTCTTTGCAACGTGGTTTCTGCGGTCGGAAGAGCTTGGGAAATCTCACATAATTCACCCTCCTCCTGGAGGTTCGTCGTTCTCGCTGCAGTATGAAAATCCACCAAAAAATGCTGCAGCCCATAAGCCTCCTTAGACAGTATTTAATCAGTGATTTATAAGCTCGCGGGAGCACGGGGCCCTTTTGTTATTTGATGCCTGTTACCAGCCTGCGGAGTCACTGCTCGCGAGGCTGCTCCTTGGGAAATGCCGGGGTAAAATGTTCTCATGGATTAAGACCGTTTCTTCGCTCCCACATGTCAGGGCATTTTGGTTGCAGGTGGCCTTGGTCACGGGGGGACCACTTATGTGGGCGCCCGGCAACGCTCCCCGGTAACTTTCGTCAGCACAGACAAATGAGACCAGAGCCAAGGACAAAACCATCATTAAAAATCTCTATCCACGAGCGTGTCTTTAAGAGAGGAAACCTGATCCACCGTTTGAGTCGATATGAAGATCCTGGAAGTTTGAATTCCTTCTGCAGAAGAATCCATTCCCTAAGGTGGGCTCAGACAGAATGCACGATTCCAAGCGCGCCCCCTGCCCTCTGCCCTCTGCCCTCTGGCGCGCCGCCTACCTCGCCGGTGGATGGAAACGCTCACCTGTGCGTGTCGGCAGGTGCCCGTGCCTCCCGTTCCTCGCCCTTCCCCTGCCTGGGCCGATCTCACCTGGCGCAGAGCCACTGTTCGGGTGAAAACACGCACTGGGTTTCCAGTATTGCTCGTTCTCTTCCCTCCAGAGGGCGTGGATGTGGCGGGGGGTTGGGGTGGTGTGGGTCAGGTGGGGGACCAGCTCGTTGGTTTACCTGTGGGCTGGTACCAGGGGCATGTGAGGGCCAACCCAGAGTCACATGAGCAAAAGGACATTTCAAAAGCAGGGAGCCTTGAAGTATGAACTGAGACCCAAGAAAGGAAGATGGGGCGGGGTCAGAACACACCGGAGTGGGGAGGAGGAAGTGAGCGAAGCCGGCAAGTTCTCAGGGTGGGGACCAGTGCCGGTCGGAGCTGTCACTCTGAAGCCAAGCGGGGTCTGAGGCCTCGGAGCCCCCGTCTGTGCTGGAGGGGGGCGAAACGGCGCCGCCGCTGCGGGAACAGCCTGCCAGCTCCTCACATAGTTAAACTCATAATTACACGGGACCCAGCAACCCCACTCCTGGGTATCTGCCCGAGAGAAACCAGAGCACGTGTCCGCGCAGGGATTTTAGAGCAGTGTTACTGACACCGGCCAAAAGGCAAAAAAGCGAAACCAACCCAAATGTCCATCAGTTGATGAGTGGATAAATAAAGCACGGCCTTCGAGTTTCTGCGGCTCCCGCTGGGTCGGGTCCTCCGCCCACCGAGTCTGCCCCTCGGGCCCCATCGTGTGGCAGCGGGGCTGCACTGTCTTCATCGGCCCGGGCCCCGCCAACCTGCTGTGACCAGGTAAAGTGCTAGGCGGGACTCTACGGCCACCCGCCTGCATTGTGCTTCAGTGGCTGGTAGATGCTTTGGCTCTTTAAAATTTCCAAATTACTTGAATGAGTCTCTGGGAGGCGTGTTGGGGTGGATTTATGGTACCACCGAAAATATGCGCTGTGACCCCTTCCTGCAGACAACGGGCTCCCTCCGAGGGGGCGGGGGCGGGGAGCCCGAGGTGCCTGATGCGTTCGTGATGTTGCAGTGTGGGTTTTTGTAATCACGTGAGTGACGTTGCCGCCCTCCCCCCACCCGCCCCCTCGGGGAGCCCTCACTTGGTCTCCTGGAACGCTCACAGAGGTCCCATCAGGCGCTGACCCCACTTTCTCCTGAATTTCCTCTGAAAAAGGCTTTGCGATCACACTCTCACCTCCCAGGCAGCCCCTAGTTGAGAAAGCAATCGCTTTGGTGCAATGCGCTAACGGCCATATCATGAGGGTGAAAAGGGTCAGCATCTTACAGAAGGACGTGAGCGTGTCTCCATAGGCCAGTCTGCACTGCAGGCCAGTGTGGGCCACTGTATTGAGTGGCGCTCTTTCCAGGAAGCCGCCCCCACCCCGCCCCATGCCTGTCCTTTGGGTGGAAGACCGCAGGCCACCAGGTGACAGGGCACCTGAGCCACGGGAAAGACCCAGGAGCAACAGGCAGCGGCCCAGGCCAGTGACCCAGGAGGCTCCGGAAGCTCCTGTTTTCCAGCAGGAATTCAGCTCCAGGAACAAGATGACCTTGGTTCTACTTTGGGCATACGTGATGAAAGAGTGGGTGATGGGGGAGGAGGGGGTCTCCTGGGGCGAGGAAGAGCAGGTGCAGGAGGGGGGTGCAGAGCTGTTGCCTTGCGCTACGTGGAGACCACGCACTGCTGGCCGCACAGGACGAGGGCCCGCCCCCGCCCCCCGGGGCCCTTCGCCTCTGCTGGCATCAGTCCAAGTTACCGCTAACGGCCACTTCCGAAAGGGCGCGTTCTGTCTTCAGAACACGGCCTTCGATCCAGGGCGGGCGGGGTCTGCATCCCCGAGGTTGACAACAGAGCGATGTGGATTAGAAAGCGGTTGGGTGGGCAGGCAGAGGAGGAAGAAGACCGAGCGGCAGAGCCGGCCAGACGCTGGGGACGAGCGTTACGTTTGGTTCTGAGCACCCCGGCCACGGAGGGAAAGTGGGGGAAAAGTTACTTCATGACTCCACGGTCATGAACAGGAATATTTCTGTTCCTCGGGGTTGACCGAATGTTTTCTGGCAGTGAATTACTAATAAGAATTGTCGCCCAGGCTGGGTGGCTCATCCGGTCAGAGTGCCGTCCCCTCCACCAAAAGGTTCCGGGTTCGATCCCCACAGTCAGGGCGCCTTTGGGAGACAACCGATGGATGTCTCTCTCTCACATCGATGTTTCTCTCTCTCTCTCCCCCAAGTCAATAAATGTATCCTAGGGTGAGGATTAAAAAAAAAAAAGAATTGTCGTAGGCCTCAACTGTGGGACGGCATTGGATAGCATGATGAGAAAAGGCTTACACAGTGTTGTTTTTTTTAAAAAAATATTATTTACTTACTTATTTTTAGAGAGAGGGGAAGAGAGGGAGACAGAGAGGGAGAGAAACATCAATGTGTGGCTGCCTCTCACATGGCCCCCACTGGAGACCTGGCCCGCAACCCAGGCATGTGCCCTGACTGGGATCGAACCACGACCCTTTAGAAAGTGTTTTTATGTGGAAACCTCAGAGCTGTTTCCTCATGACCACTTTTTTCTTACAGTAAACTTTGATAGAAGTTCAGGGCACGGCATGAAAGTCTACCTCAGTAAGCAGGATTCGGATGAGGTTAAATTTACGTGGTGCAAGCACGCAGCTGCTAACACCCTGACTGGATGCCATGAGCCGGTGTGAGAGGGAAATGAAGGGCACACACCCGTCCTTGTGGGGGCTCGTCTGGAGCTCCCACGAAGGGCCGGGACCCGCGGCCCCCATGGCTGGCAGGGAGCAGGCCGTGCCCCGGGGGTCCCGAGGCGGTGGCGGCAGGCCCGCGAAGGAGGAGGCTGCTGTCCTCCGTGTGGGGAAGTCACCCCGGCCAGATGGAAGATCTTCTTCAGGGACCGTGCCCTCAGGACGGGTCTCACATCAGCGCGTCCTTCGGGAGCGCCCCGAGGACCAGGGCAGCAGGACCGTCCGGCCTCGGGGCGTCTCCGGGCCGCGCTGGAAGACGACGAGTCGTCTCAGGCCCCACGTCACATACATTGCAACCCATAGTCACAAAAAAATCTCATCATGTTTTAGATCAATTTAAACGGTTTTGTGTTGGGCCACAGGTAGGACCCGGGGAGAGGGTCGGACAGAGGCGATCAGGGCCTGGGACATCTTCTGAAAAAGCACCACCCTGGCTGTGACTGGGAGTGCCGGGGGACCCTGGGGCCCCCTCTCTTCTGCGTGTGAGCAGCTTGGGACGCCGGGGCCTGCCCAGCGTGACGGAGGCAGACACGTCGGCTGGCCCGTGGACTCGCTGAGTCTTGAACGGAGTCTGAAGACAGCGACGAGGTCGGGGTGGCTTGCCGTGTCCCTCCTGTTGTGGTTGGACCTTCGCAGGTCACCCTTCATTCACCGCCACGACACTGTGCCCTCAGCGGTCAGCGGGAAGGAGGAGATTTGTCTTCCTCCGGGACACCTTGGGGGACTATTCAGATACAAGGACAGGAGGAGAAAGCCGAACTGCAGCCTGGTCTCACACTGCTTGCGACCCTGACCCTTGCCGTTGGGTCACTGCTCTTAAAACGGACCTCTCGCCCGAGCCCTGGGAGCTGAGAAATTCGATAATTGTCTGGGTGCGCTCCATGGCTGTGGCGCGTCCCTTGCTTCAGATCACTGTATTACACGCCTCGACTTCCTCGGCAGCGTGAAAAAACGCCACGCTGCTGCACGCACCCCCGGAGGCTGTCCCGAGGAAGGAGCGCCTAAGGAAAGTCGCTGGAATGTGTTTGGCAAACGCAGAAATGCTTCGGAGAAATCATCAGCTGTCCCATTCACAGACGCTCCTGCATGTCAGCTGCACAGTATTAGCTACAGACGTTTCTCCAGAGCTTCGGTTCGACCACAAATATGAAGGTGCTGACCATCAGCCGTTCTCTGGGAGAGCGTTACTGCGCACACATGCCTGAGTCAGCGGCACGCAGGCCCACGCACAGACCCGCTGGCCCGCGGACGAGAGAACGGGCCACACGCGTGTGTCGGGGCTTTAATGAGGCCTGCGGATTCTGACTTCTGTGCCAAAAATAGTAGAACAAGACACAGTGTGGTTGACGAGGCAGGAGCGGGGAAACCCCTTCATTCGGAAATAAATGAAGTGTGAGAGTAGAAAGAGAGACTTGGGAAGGGGTGGCTGGCTGGCTGAGGTCCACTGGGGTCATTGCTTTACACGCACCCTTTGGTGTTTGCCAGGATCCCCCCGGTGCCCGAACTTTGCCTACCCGCCCAGAGGAAGGAGAACGCACAGAGCAGTCACACAGGCTCGGGGGCTGGTGTGCAAGAAGCCTCTCCTGCCCCCATGCCCAGGTGCCCACGCCTCTCAGGGGGACGGTCCCCAGCGCTGGGCTTCTGGAACGGAGTCTAGCTTTCCCCTACAATTGATGTCCTCCTCCAGCTAAAACCCTGCACTCATCAAGCCGGGGGGCCTCTTAGAGCAGAGTGGTCCCGAGACCGTGATTGTAGAATCACGGGCGTTTGCCATTCAGGGCGAGGGGGCCCGCACTGAGACTGTCCTCCGGGACCAGGCGTAGGCTCCGGGGCAGCATCTTCAGGGGTCGCAGGTGACTGAAACTCTCGTTAGTGCACACCACTGTTCCCATCGGGTCTTCACGAGTGTCTCTCTTCTTGTCTTCAGGCAGCTCTGGAAAACGTTCGGAATAGTCCTCCTCCAAGGAGCAACTCTGCTGGGAAACAGAGCCACACAACCAGATCAACAAGCAGCCTCATCGTCCAAGACATGGGGGGCCGACGCGGCGCCTGCTAGGCACTGGGGGGTGGCTTCACGTCGATATTGGAGCTGGTTGGAGCCATACCTGAGTGCTTCCAGAACAGCAATGCTACGAGAAAACGTAAGCACAGGATTAGAGTTTCTTGACGTTTGGTGGACAGGTAAGAGGCCCGTGTGGGGGGCCAGGGTCAACCGACAGGGAACTCACAGGTGCCACAAGTGCTGGCCTACATGGAGGGCCTTCTGCTGGGAAGGGGCGTCTGGCAGCCCCGAGGAGAAGCAGCAGAGCCGCGGGCCTGGGGCGCAGTCCTGCTTAGGATTGGCTGCGTGCGGACTGTCGGGCAGGTGGAACCCAAGGTCATGAAAAGTGAGGTGCAAAACTCACAACATTTACACCAGAAGGTCGTGTCTTCTGCTGCTAAAGTGCATTTGTAGCAACTCCTCCGAACCTGTGTCTGTCACACAGGAGCGCCGCGCCGCGCCGCGGGTGGCCTCTCCACCTGCCGAGACAGCGCCCCGCGCGCCCCCAGCTCCAGGCGCGCAGGTGAAGGTCTGCTTCTCCGCCCGTGGTCGGCGCTGCCCCTCGGCCCCCCGCTGTCCCGTGGGGGTGCGGTGTGCAGTTCCAGGTACGGAGGCTGGGCCGCGTTCCGGGCATGCCGGTGGCCTGCCTCCCACGCAGACTCTGAGAGACAGGCCGGCCGCAGCCCGCGGGGCCTCTGCCTCGTCCCTGCCGGCCGTCGTCACCCGCCGGCTCCCGGCCAGCGTGCGGGGTGGCCATGCCTGGGAGATCCCTGGACGAGCACGCTTCCGCCTCGTCTGGAATCGACTGATGTTTTGTGTTTGTTTGGAGTGTTGTTTCCATGGTTCCTTTATTGAAGTCGGCTGTGTTGGGCTCTTCTAGGTGATTTCAGCTCCACGGACCAGACGCGTCAGAGTGAAAGCCATTCGAGTTATGAAACGGGCGGGCAGGTTCCAGTCTCGTTTCTCGTAAAGACGCAAAGACGGGACCAGGTGAGACCTGTCTCTCCAAAGATGAAAAGGGAAGGGAAAAGTCAGCTCGTAGAGGAGGGGATTCGGTGAGACGTGACAGTGATGGAGCATCCGGGGGGACAGACGCGTTGGTGGACAAGCCGCCGTTCAT
Source organism: Micronycteris hirsuta (assembly GCA_004026765.1). Lineage (NCBI taxonomy): Eukaryota > Metazoa > Chordata > Mammalia > Chiroptera > Phyllostomidae > Micronycteris > Micronycteris hirsuta. The sequence goes on from PVJI01016381.1 coordinate 25,069, forward strand.
TTGAGGACGTGGAGTCCAAAGGAGGCCCTTGGTTTTCTAGGGGAGAAACCGTGAAGCCAAGGGGTGGGCGGGACCAGTTTCTGTGAGTGACCGAGTTGACCTCAGAAGCCCCTAGATCTCCCGAATCCTAGTCGGTCGGTCCATTCTTGTCCTGTAATGCGGCGTTTCCTAGTGAAGTGAAAAGTTGAATGGAAACAGGAAGGGCTGACGACGAGACGCACGCTGTCACAGCCCAGGGAGCTCCAGGCGCCGCGGCAGCGACAGGTTCTCTGTCCCAACGCCGCCGCCCCTGCCGGTGCTCGGCGGTCACGCGGACAGAGCCTGGCTGCGGAGCGTCTCCACCACTGACGCTCCTACTTCGTCTGAGGTAGGATGTCCTGGGGTGTGACCAGCCGTCACATGGAGCGTCACGGTGTCACGTCTGGCCCCGGTGCCTGCAGCCCCGGGTGGAACGCGCTGGACGTGGCATCAGAAATCCTGGCGCAGAGTCTATCGCGGGCTTCAGACGCCCCTGCCTTGGGGTTCTCTGACCTTATTCTTTGCACGGGGTTCACAGGGCAACCGGTTTCCCTGGGGAGGCCTGAGCTGGCAGCTGGCCTCGCACTGGCCTTGACGGTGGGGCCTCGTCATCTGCAGATGATGTCTGATGGGGCGGGCGGTCGCAGCCAGCCCCGGCGGCCGTGTGCACGGGTGCTGAGCACTGCTCCCCCCGCCACCGCTTGTCGGCTGTTTGTGTCCTTTTCGTATGGACTGTTCCTTGGGTCTCTTCATTAAATCGCCCAACACCCCAAAAATAAAAATATAATAAGAAGTTCCTTTCTGTTTCTTCACATCTGGGGGAAGATCAGCTAATTCACTTTAAAATCAGTGCTCAATCCTGACATCTGGAGCGGTCACCAAGGTCAGGGCCAGAGGGGCCCTCTGTGCTGCTGTCGGGACCAGGAGAGCGCGCTGCGGCCCAGGGCAGCCTCCCCCACTGTGAGGGGATGGTCAGCCAGGTGGCACACCCACCGCCGTCTCCCGCTGATGGAGTTCGGCATGGTGTCCTCTCCCCACCGCGCACACAGAACCACCAGCCCCCGGGGATGCCATGGGAGGGGCGTTGGACCCCTCGCTCCTTGGTTGCGTCTCTCAGGCTCCATAGAGGCCCCAAGGCTCCAGTCTCTTCACATTGAGTTTTGCTTTCTGGGACTTTCCACAGCTCCAGAGAGGGGTCTTGGTGGGGGACACCCTCAGAAGGGCGATCCAGAGACGGAGCCAGCCACCCCTGCAGCCATGTCCCTCAGCCTCTCCCTCCGTGAATGCACAGCGGTGCGCCGACTGTGGCCCACGGGGCCATTCACGGGAGTGAACGTGATCAGGAAATATCGGCATTAAATAATTTCCCTGGGCTTATTTCCTGTCCCTCCGAGTCCCGGCGGGCTGCCCACCCGCCCAAGCCTTTTCGCTTAGTCTGCTGTTTTACATCCAGTCCCAGGATCTTACTAGATCCCGGCTGTGAGCTCCCCACCCCCCGCGCCTGCTTTAAGTCCAGCCATTGAGCCAAAGATATTTTAAAATCACAGAAGCTTAGGCTGGAAAGCACTCTGACAGGTCCCCCAGGCTGACGTTTAATGCCTTTTCTCCTGTTTGGCTGAGTGGAGCCAGAAAATAACTGAGTGCCTGGGGGCTCCCCCATAATTGCTAGCTCTGGACGCAGAGGCAGGCTGGTTCCTGCAGCCACAGCCCGGGCCTCCCAGCTGCAGGCCTCCACCTGAAGCCGGTCCGCCACTGGCCAGGAACCCTCGCCTGCGACTGGCCTGCCACCGGCCGGGAACCCTCACCTGAGGCTGGTCCACCACCGGCCGGGAACCCTCACCTGAGGCTGGTCCACCACCGGCTGGGAACCCTCACCTGAAGCTGGTCCGCCACCAAGTTCTCCAGGGGACATCTACCACGGGCTAGGCAGAGCGTGAAGGTAGAGAGGACCAGGCCCCCCAAAACCGTTAGTGGAAATAACAGTGGCTTACACTAAGCAGGAAGTGAACTGTCTCTGCCCTCCGGAAGGTAGAGCTCGCATCGGTCAGCAGCATTGCAGAGAGCAGCAGAGAGAGAGAACTCGTACCATTAGGGCGTCCGGCTGTGGCCTGGTCAGCCTGGGGGTGGGAAGCTGCGCTTCCAGCACTAGACAGAGATCTGTCTACTTTCAGTCTGCAGTTGGGAAACAGCACTGACGCTTTTCTGTGCACCCTCTTTTATGTGATATTCGCATTAATTGTTTCATTCCTCTGATACCCACGGATGGCACCGGTTCGGCGGTGAGCCGGCAGACAGGCTCCATGTCCACGCGGTCGTCACGGCTCAGCTGCAAGGCACACGGTCCCGAGCTGGCAGGCTGGGGTTGGGCACAATCATGGGAAGTGTCTCCAGGGAAGGCAGGCAGACAAGTTTGGAAAGTCCTGACAGGGCAGCACAGGCTTCCTGAGGAGGGGGTGTCCACATGGAGACCCCCGGGATGGCCACTGTCACCAGGAGGAAAAGGAATTCCCAGGGAAGGAAAGCTTGTGAAGGGCCGCAGCGCAGAGGAGGAGAAAGGAGCGACGCAGTTCGTCCACGAGTGGGGGTGCTGGGCCAGGTAAGGACACGCATGTTCATCTTCCCACAACAGGAAACCTCGGAGGGCCTCGAGGGCAGGTGCGGTCCAGGTCAGGTGGGCTGTTTTAGGGACACCGTGCACAGACTGGAGGGGTCCGGGTGGGAGGGGAAGAGCCAGTGGGAGGCCGAAGCCTGGTCCTGGGGAGCACAGGTGAGGGACCAAGGTGAGGCTTCAGTGGGACCGGCGGCTGCAGCGGGGAGAGGAGCGGGTGGGGGGCCGGGGTGGGTTGGAGGTTGAGGGGACGGGCCCGGCAGATGGTCACGAGCTCCAGACGACGACAGACCCCTGCTCTCCAGGGGGCAGGGCCGAGGGGGCAGCCGGCGCGTGAGCGGAGGCAGGACGGACCCAGAGCCCCGTGGGGCGTGCCCGGGAGCTGCACCCAGAGGAGACCGGAGCGTGCAGGGGGCTCCGCTAGAGAAGCAGAGCTGTGCTCCTTCTATCGGGAAGCCTCGTGCTCACGGGCCATGTCTGGGCCGGAGACACAGCTGTGGGATGGGTCTAAGCTTGGGTGCCCGTCTGGAGCGCAGCTGCAAGGGAGGGAGGGCGGCCGCTCAGAGCCTCAGGCTCTCATCTTCCAGGGTGACGCTCCTGGGTCCCCGTGGAACATGGAGCCAGCCCCTCCCCCGCCCCCGTGCGGCCCTCTGTTCCTGCCCTGTGACCAGTGATCCACAGCTGTCTCCTCACCGGGTCACCCTCCAGCCACAGCAGGCACACAGAGAGCTGGCCACCCAGCACCTGCAGTCTGAATACCCCCCTGCCCCCCGCCTCTCCCCCATTTAGGGAATCGGGTCCGGTGGGGACTGGGGACTGGAAAGGCTAGGCCCCCAGGGAGGCCCATGGCCACCACTCAGCTCAGCCCGTTGTCACTGTGGGAAGGGTTTTTAAGAGCATCTGGATGTTTGCGCTGTCTCCAATTGTTCAGGTGTCACCGATCCATTCACATCTTTGGAAGCGCTGCCAGGCTGGCTTCACACTCTGAGTTCCGAGGAGGAGGAGGGGTGGTCAGAGGGGCCCGAGAACGAGGGGTGGCCAGAGGGGAGGGGGATACAGGCCCGCTGGGGCTGAAAGTCAGGGACATTGTGTCCGCCGGGAGACTTTGGTTTATGGTTGGTTCCGCTCCTCGCACGTGGCTCTCCCTTGCCCGGGAAGACGTTCTCTCCCTGTCTGTGGTCAGTTGTCTGACCGTCCTTCCTGCTTCTTGAGGAGGTCCTCCCTTCCTGCCGTACCCCAAGGCTGGAGGCACAGGGGCCTTCAGAGTCTGGGTCTGGGACTGACGCCTGTGACCTGTGACCCAAGACTGAGCGCGGAGCAACAGGTGACCCCAGGGCCGGCGGGGCAGGGGCTGTGAACAGGCCACCGCGGGGGGAACAGCACCCTCAGCGAGGTTCGGTTCAAGCGGTCCACTGGACGGCGTTTTCGACGCTTCGCCGTCCCTGGACTTCACTGCAGGTTTGGGCGTGGGGTCTTCCCTGGATGTTCATTGACCAGAGGAGGGTGGCATTCACCCACACAGGCCCCGGGCAGCTGGGGTTGGAGACTCGCCAGCCCTTTGGGCCTCCCTCCTGTCCAGCTAATCACAGACCCTCCCTCTCGCCCTGCCCCCCCTCCCCCTTGGCTCGCTCTACCGATTTCCTTACCTGCCTGCCCTCTGGGGTTGGTGAGTCTGGGACCCTTCGGAAAAACTCAGTCAATCGACCCCAGATGGTTAAGCAGCCCCCGGTCAGCCTGCCCTGCCTGTCCCTGGAGTCACGACCCCTGTGTCAAGAGCGGCGTGGGGGCGGGAGTTCGGGCTGCTGATCCTACTCCGGGACCCCACACAGGCCCCTGCTCTGTGCGGAGCACAGTGGCCTGAACCTTGGGGGAGGAATTCCTGGCAAGAATGAGCCATGCGAGGGCAGTGGGAGCAACCCCCGCTTGCATCGTTCTGCCCCAACGGACGCATTAGGAGTAGGGACCCCTTCCCCAGCTCCCGGCAGCCCCAGGCCCGGCTGGGGCTGAGCTCCATCCCAAAGCGGCCCCCGCCCGGCAGAGTGGAGCCTGTGCCTGCTCAGCTAGGCCGCCCTCCCCGCCGCCTCCGAGCCGGGCGGCGGAGGCCGGTTTATCTGGGGCTTGATGAATCACTCATGTGGAACAAAATCAAAAGCTCTGCTGAAGTCCCCACAGATGACATCTGTCAGGTCCCCTTAATCCAGGAGGCGGAGGGGGAGGGTGCCGGATTAGTGGGGCAGCGGTGACTCAGTGCCTCCTTTTTCTGCCGTACCAGCAAGCGAGAAGAATGAATTTCACTCTCATTCTCTCGGTGGAAGGGTCAGGTTTTGAGGTCACGCGTGCACATGGATTGTGACCGCTAATAGTCAGTGCTCCTGGCGTGGACATGGCACGGTCCTGCTTCTTCATGAAATGTGTCCCCCGCAATATGTGGGTGCACGCACAGACGCTAACGAAGCGGCGCCGCCCGGGCTCAGCTTCCTCTAACTGAAGAAGGCGGCCGCGATCTGGGGACACGGTCTCTGGTGGGCAGGGGTTAATCCAGTTCGATTCAATGGCGCACTGCTGTCTGTTTAGCCACCCGGCCAGATGGAGGCCAAGCACTGGGGGTACAGCTGCCTCTCCCAGCGGGGCCTCCGCCAGCCCGGCTGCTCATCCTCAGCTGTGTTTGTGTGACGCTGAGGCGTGACCTGTCTCCCATGGCCGTGACTTTGAGAGGGACTGTGGCACAGGGCGGATCCCGCACTTGCACGCCCCTGAGAGCCAGCACGCCCCCACCTCCTCAGTTGTCACAGCCAGTCCTGGCCCGGCTCAGACCCTTGGTCAGCACCGCCGGGTCATCCGTGAGATGACGTGGTGCCACTGACCAGTTGGTGCCTGTCTGCCCGGCTGACTCGCAGCTGAGCTGACCGAGAACAGCATCCTCCCCGCGATGACACGCAGGACAAGGGGTCCAGGTAACACCCCTGGTCAGTGGTTCTCAAACCTTCTCAGGTTTCCAAACCTCTCCACCCGGGACGCAGACACTGAGGTCGGGCCTGGGGAGGTTGTGAGGGGAAGCAGGTCCCCCCGACCCTCACCTTTTGCAGCAGCTCGGAGGGGGCTCTTGGCCTGGAAGATGGGGCCCGAGTGGAATAAAGAGGGGTCTCCTCTTTCCTGAGCCTTCCCCAGTGCCCCTGGACCTCTGCAAGGGGGTCTGCCTCTCGTTGTTGACCGTTAACTCACAGCTCGCTCGTTCTGTCTGAAATACGACGCGAGACCGCACTCCGTGACGCGGGCAGATTACGGTGCGATCCGGGACGAGTGGAGAAGGAGAAGTGGGAACGGAGGCAGGGGAGCACTGGGGTTCTGCGCACATGCAGAGATGGGTCCAGCCGGGCTCAGGAGTTCCGGGACCAAAGGGCTCTGGGGGCAGACCCGTCCGGGAAACGCGGCTCGGTCGACGGCCGCCTTGTGGACCCGCGGCCCCCGTCTGAGCTTGAAGGTTGCCGGGACTCCTTGTGGGGACGACTCCGGCTGCTTTGCTGTCCACATCTCACACACGCACATGCACACGCCTATGCACACCCCATGCACACACACGCAGGAGGTGCTTGTTTCTCTCTGCTAGTCCACCAGCGAGGTGGACTGGGCACACTGTTTCCGTCCTGCTGTCCCCGCTCGCTGACACGTCCCCAGCCTTCCCCAGGCCTTTCCGTGACTCTCAGACGCCTCCCAGCACGGCTGCATTAGTGTTCCGTGTTGGGGCTGCAGCGTCATTTATGTCCCCAAATCCCACAATGATATGTTAGGTTGACTCTCATTTTTCTACCTAAAAATAACCCCGGATGGAAGGCTTGAGGGCTGAATCTCTGTAGACGTTCGTGACCATAACCTCGGGGTCTGTTTTTGGTTGTGATGTTTCTGAGTCCAAATGCCTATGGGTTTCTGGGTCCTGGGTACATATAGCCGTAGTTGAACCTGGACAATAATTTAAGTACATTCTTTTATAGTTCACTTTGAAATAATTTTAGATAAAAACACTTGTGGCGGTAGCACCAGGAACTTCTCCCGGAGCTGTGTGAGAGCAAGGTTGTCCCCACGGCCGTGCACAGCCGCTGAAGCCGAGAAGTTGAAGCCAACGCACCGCTGGGCTTGGACTCCCAGCCTCCGTTTGTGCTGCGCCAGGTGTCCCAGGCCCCCCTGGGTGGGGAGGGGTTCCGGGAGCCAGACGGAGGGGCAGGGTTAGAGAGGGCAGTCTCCTCCGAGTGGGAGGGCGGAAGACAGGGAGGGGCAGGTGACAGCCACGGGCAGGGGCACCGACAGGGACCAGGTGGCTGAGTTCTGGGATGTCCAGGCCCCCGTCTGCTCCTCTGGGCTGCCCAGACTGCAGCCCCTGAGGTCCCAGAGTCCAGGGGTAAAGGTCACTATGATTTTCTTAAAGTAAGAATGCAGAGGCAGCATTGGAAAGTCAGGCCCCATGCCCCTAAAGGTGTCCCCTACCTCTGGTCCTGAAATTACGAGGCACCGTCACCGCTGAGCCTCCCCAGCGGCCCCTCCCTCTCACCTCTCTGTCCCCCATGTTCACGTCACCACTGCGCCCCCAGTTTCCTGGCAGGGGGGCAGCAGCTTGCAGGACGCGACACTGAACGCCTTTGCGCACCCTGAGTGCCACGGCCACCTCGCTGTAGACGCGGGCTGGTCTGTCCCGTGAGCGGTCACTCAGTGAGCGTCTCAGCGCCGACAGCGAAGCTCGTCCGGGCCATGCAGGTGTCTGCATGGAGCCGCGCTTTCAGGGCGGGGACCGGTGACTCCGGGTTCCTTCCCCACGAGGACACCGCTCCATTTCACCGTCAGGGCGATCTCTTCTTCGCTCTACCTGTTTTGGATATTGGCAGTAAGTAGAACACTTGAAGGTCTGGGGAATAATCGTGAAAATGGCATAACTATCTGGATATTTTTAAAGAAAATTCAGCCAAGCATGCCACCTCCTCCCAGACATGGCTGGGCCACGTGCTGGGGACAGTGGCCAGACTCCCCAGCACCTGCACACGGTTTTCAGATAAACCCCTCGTTTTCACGGGGAGGGTGAGATACCATTATTAGGTATGTTCCTGGAAAACAGCATGGGGAAGGGTGTCAGCTGACCTTGATGCACCCAAACCCCTAAAACTCCCTCAGTTTCTAAACCTGCTTTTACAGATCTGCGAAGCTGAAGAATACAAACCATCTCTTTCTACCGTCTTACGGATTTTGGATTTTTCATTATTTTACTGGTGTTTTTTGTCAAACGCTGCCTCTCCGTCCTCTGGGGACAATGAAGCTCTCACCCCCTGCTGAGTGAGGTGACAGGCCAGGTGGCCGCACAGCGCCCCCCGGACGGGGACGTGGAGGCGTGCCGCGTCCCTCTAGAAGATGCGTCCTTCGCTATGTGGCGCTGGCGTTTCTCCTGAAATTCCAGATGTGGGCGTGCCCACTGTGCTGCGTGGCCAGCGAGTAACACGCGGGGCTCCTCGCAGGCCGTGTGGCTTGCACGCGCAGCCCTGACTGCCTCGGAAGCGCGACGACCGTGGACAGTACCTGGACATGGCGACAGGTTCAGAGTGGGCTTTTCCCCGACCACGTAAGCCTCCCACTCGCCTCCTCTGACCTGCAGCTGCTGCGCGGACCTGCAGGGCCGCCTTGGTGCCCTGGACGTCAGATGCGCAGGTGGCCGGCCCGACTCAGAGGCGTGGCCCTTCCCCGTCGCCATGGAGCTGCCGGGAGGGTCTGAAGCTGAGGTGTGTTGCGCTCCCATGGGGACAGGACGGTGGCAGTGCGGGAAGGTGGTCAGCCTTGCTCAGGTCAGCCCCCTTTCCAGCCAGGGCCCCAGACAATTCTGGACACTGTGCGGAGGTGCCTCCGGGGGGCTCCCGGCAAGTGCCCTCCCAGCCAGCCGCCCGGCCTCTGCTTTCTTTCCCTGCTTCCCCGTCCCCTCTGTGGTGAGGCTCAGAAAGCCGCAGGAAAGTGCCCGTCCCCTCCAGGGCTGTGCTGTCAGTGCCTCTGTTCCCAGAGTCACCCTGAGCCAATGCTGCTGCGCGGACCCCTCTGTCACCCTCTGTCACCCTCTGTCACCCTCCGTCACCCTCCCCCCCGCACCGCCGTGCCATCCCAGCCAGGAGAGCCCCAAGGAGGGCGGGCCAACTCCTCCCGGGCCCTCGGAGCCTCAGCACCGTGCCCTGTCACAGGTGACTTGCAAGTTCACGCACAAGATGCTGGCGAGCTGCCAGCTCTCTGGGTGCTGGGGTGACGCTCCTCTCTCTGTCTCTCTCCTACGCTGTCGAAATTTTCAAATCCTCCTAAAAGGTGCAGTGTCTCTGGTTTTGTTCTTTGTATTTTTGAAAGCAGAGAAGACCACCCAGGCTCTCCGGGCAGCTCGGCAGAGGTGTCTCCGGCCTGAGACGAGCGCCCTGCATGGTTGCGGGGTCTGGCAGCTTGGTCCCCATGGACCCCTCTCTGTATCTGCAGCTCCCCCACCCCCACCCCGCCCCGGAGGCTCGCAGCGCCCCCTGCTGGAGAGGGCGTGGGCGGGGCCCACCTGCCCCTGCTGACTCCTGGCTGAAGCCGAATGCTGAGAGAACCGGGTGCGGCAGGCCCTCTTCCTAAAGGCTTTTTATGGGGGGGACACTCTCAGGGGTTTGGGGACCAGATGCAGAGACAACAGCAAAGCTTCTGACATTCCCGTGTGGGATGCCAAGAAGTGACCAGCAGTTGGTTGCGTGTCCAGCTTCGAACACCTGGAGGCCAAGCTGAGGGCCAAGCTGGCACCGGCCTGACTCCTTCTGTCTTGGGGAGTGCGCCCTGGTCAGCACGGCATGGTCCCAGGAAGAGCCTCACCGACGGCGTGAGCGCTCCATAAGGCACCCGCGCCGCCTCCGCTCAGCCACTGTGTGAACTTCCACGGAGCCTCTCTTCTCGTCATCTGATCTCCCCCAGCTGCGCTTTTCGTTCTTATTTTCTCCTGTTTGCAGGGAGCTTAATCTCGGTCATGCTCAGGGGTCAGTGGGAACCCCCCCCCCACCCTGCCCCGTGCCTGGGTCCGGCCACGGGACCACATTAGCTAGACCCGTGACAGGGGTTCTAATTGTGCCTGTCTCTGGGAAAGCAGACAGTCTTCAAAGCCTTCCCTCTGTCCCCATGAACAGTCTTTACAGGGTGTCAGAGGCTGGGGGGCAGGGGACCACCCGGGGACAGGGGACCACCCGGGGACAGGGCACTCGGGCTTTGAAAAGGGAAACAAGTCCATTTCTCCAGTCTATGTGAGCCTGTGAAGAGACTCAGACCGTTTTATACAAGTTTTATACTTACAAAAGCAGGAGAAATGCCATCCGTGTGGTGTGCAGGTCAAACTCAGACGCCCCGGCACCGCGTGCTCTGTCCTGGCCTCGGATGTCCGGGCGGGGAGCGCCTGGGGCCGTCCGGGCGGCTCGTCCACGCACGCCACCTGGGCCACCTGGGCTGATGTGTGAGGTGGCGGCCGGGGCACCTGACAGCTGTGTCCCGGTGGCTGATTGTCCCTTTCCCCCGGGAGCCAGGTCCACTGTTCCCGACCTCACTGAAGGCCGCTCCAAGGAGCGGGCAGAGCGGCGCGGGGAGCAGAGCTGTGCGCAGCCTCGTCACACGGGGGCAAGGGGATCCTCACACAAAGCTGCTTCCACACTGGTGGGTGGCTCGATTTAACTCAGCCCACCAAGGCTTTTTTACAAAAATTGTGATAAAGCATACAGAATGTACATTTACCATTTTAAATCATTTTTAAGTGTGCAGGTCTGTGGCATTAAGTCCTTTTACAGTGACACGTGACCGTCCCCACCGTCCACCTCCGGAACTTCTCCGTCTGCCCGCACACACTGACACCCAGTCCCCGTCAAATACGGAGTCCCCAGCCTCCCCCAGCCTGGGGCCCCGCCCTTCCACCTCCTGTCCCTGTGAAAGGGACTCCTCTAGGCTCTGTGTGTACACGGAGTCACACAGTGTTTGCTCCTCTGTGTCTGGCTGATGTCACTCGGCACAGTGTCCTCGAGGCTCATCCGTGTCATGGCTTGTGTCAGGATGCCCTTCCTTTTCAAGGCCGAGTCCTGTTCCATTGAGTGCCCGGACGGACCACATTTTGGTTGTCCATGTGTCCCATGGACGGACACGGACGCATTTGCCTTCTGGCGCTGAGAATGGTGTTGCCCCGAGTGTGAGTCCCTGCTTTCACTTCCGTGCACACCTGGAGGTGGGGTTGCGGGACCCTGTGCGAATTCCACGCTGCAGTTTCTGAGGAACTGCCACGTTGGCTGCGTGCTGCTACATTCCCACCAACAGTGCAGAGTTCCCGTGTCTGCTCATCTTTGCGACACTTGCTGGTTTCAGGCGGGGGAAGTTGTTTGTTTGTTTTTAAAATTACACCCTTAGGGATATGAGGTGGTCTCTCATTGTAGATTTGCTTTGCACTTCCCAGTGATTAGTGATTTTGAGCAACTTTTTATGTGCTTATTGCCTGCCTGTGTGTCTTTTTTTTTTCTTTTTTGGAGAAATGTCCATTCAAGTCTTTTGCTCATTTTTGAATTGAGTTGCTTCCTTGTTGAGTTGGGGGAGCTCTAATCGGAACACCAGCCCCTCGGCAGACGTGTGGTTTGCAAACCTCCTTCCCCGGTTCACGGGCCGCCTTTTCACGCCATTGACAGCGCCTCTGATGACTCTCAGTGACTGCCAGTCTCCGGGGAGCGCAGACGGGCGTGGGGCACTGAGTGAGGAGGGAGGGGCCCGGACCCCAGGCCGTCCTGGGCGTGAGAGGCAGAGAGATGCCAGTGAGAGAGACCTGCCGCCCTCGCTGGCTGGAGGCAGGGACTCACCCCTGCCCCCGGCGCCGGTCCCAGCTCTGTCCAGTGAGTGAACCCGTGGAGCACAGTGTCACGTGACAAAGTGACCATGGCACTTGAAATCAGCGGGCCCTGGAGGTCTGTGACCTTGTCTCTCGGCCCGCAGTGGCCATTAACCCCAGGGCTTCCTGTTACCGCGTGCCCTCCGAGGTGACTTAACACTCACACAGAAACTGGAAGCCCGGCAGGTCACGGGTTACACATGAAAGCCTGTCTCCGGGCGAAACCTGAGTCGTGCCATTAAGTGATGCCTTCCAGACTTCTCCGCCTTTCCTTTCGGCCCCGGTGCTTGAGGTTGGCCTGCTGGCCTGGCCCTGGCCCTCGGCCGTCCACAGTGGCTGTTCTGAAGCTGAGCTTTGGCGTCCACTCTGCTGTCCCCGAGGGACTGACCGCCCACTGCTCAGCCCGGCTCTGAGATACAGAGCCTTCCCTCTCTTTCTCCCTCTGGCTCCTCTTCCTCGCTGCCTCTGGGGCCGGTCTGCTGACAAGAGGGAAATGCTTGAATTTCCAGATCTGCATGTGGACGCAGAACACTGTCTCCTCGGTTCTGCCCCACGGCAGGGAAGCGTGGACTTGCCCCCGTGTCTCTCTGGCCTGCATAGGTTTTTCCCACATGGGGGCAGGAACGAGGCCTGAGACCAAGAATGGGCAGTGGCCACAGGGTGGATATGGCAGCCACTCACATCCCCGGAGTGCTCCAGGTTCGGAGGTGACCCCTGCCTGCCTGCAGAGCCAGATGACCCTAGCCAGGCTGTTGACCCACAGGAAAGGAGGGGACCCAGTGCTGTCTTGGGGTGTTTCTCCCTAATGGAAGCCAAGAGGGGGCCCAGTTCTGTAGCCCAGGGTTCTGTCTCTGCCATGGTGACATCCTCCCTCCCGTCCCGGGATGTCCCTGCCAACCCTCGAGTCCTGAAGCCATACTCCGTGGCCACTCCCTGGCAGATGTGGCTGCGGTCGTATAATTATTTACCCCGGAGGAGCAGATGCTGTCAGCGTGGTGCGGGGAAGAGGCGGGGCAGGGGAGCAGCTCCCTGGAGCGGAAGGGCCTCGAGCTGGGCTCAGAGGACATGATGGCGGGGGTGGGGAGGTGGGCTGGGGGACCAGGCTTCAACCGGAACGTGCTGAGGGACAGGAAGGCGGACAAGATGGAGGCTGGGGGTGCAGAGGCCTGGCCCAATGGCTCAGGCCTGGGTGTGCGGGTAAGACTCCGTGTCTTCATGACCCCACGGGGCCCTGTCCGTGGGACCGGGGTGGCACCTATCCTGGTACCCGCACCAAGGGCAGTGGTGAGGCCCAGGACAGCCCCAGGTTGGGCGGGGTGACAGGGCAAGGGTCAGGGGGCCGTGGAAGGAGAAGCCTGGACACAGGGGAAGTTGAGGCAGTGGGCTGGCTCTGACCCCCAGGAAGCTCATTCCTCAGAGACATGGACAGAGACAGGGAGACCCCAGAAGCTTTAGGATAGAGCGTCCCCCAGGGGACACGCGGGGGCCAGCCGCATCTGAGGCAGATTAACGATGGCCTTCGGGTGTCTGCACTGAGCTCATTGGGGGTTGTCAGAGGGGGGTGGCAGCACCTTTCCTTCGGTGGTCTCCTGCCTTGCTCTCCAAGGCCCTTAGTAGGGGTGCAGTTACAAAGTCAGAGTCACTGTCCCCACATACCAGCTTATTTTCTGGAAACCTGAACCAATCAAGCTGAAGAGGTGGGCAAGAGAGATGCCCCTCGGTTGGAAGGCACAAGCCCGGTGCTCCTGGTGTGGTGACCCCCAGGTGTGGCCCAGGCATGCTGAGCGGGGTGGGGCGAGACAGGCCCGGAGGGTGAGTCCCCACGGGGCAGGCCTGTGCAAGGAGGAAGAATTCAGAAAATGCCACTGCACCTGGCTCGGGA
>PVJI01016382.1:0-38419 GCA_004026765.1 Micronycteris hirsuta
GAATTGAACATCTCTCCTCTGAAACCAAGACATTTGAACTTTAATAACTATAACTAGGCTTGCATTACTCTTCAGTATAGAAGATTTGAAATTCTTTGACACCTCTTTGTTCATTTCTGATCTCAAATAAAGTCTATGTTTGTACCTATAGAGCACATTCTCTCTACTGAAAATTTCATTAGGTTTTCCCAAATGTTGCAGAAAATGTCTTCATGTCATCATAGTTTATCACTACAGTCCTGGCGTATTTGTTAATAGGTCACCAAAATTCATGTTTACACATGATTGATGTCGCCTTATTTGGAAATGAGTTTTCCAGATTTGAAAAGACTTAAGACAAGGTCACACTGTGATGGGTTGACCTCTGAGTCCCATGACTAGTGTCTTTATGAGAATACGAGGCACACAGAGATGCAGAGAGGAGAACTCTGTGTGAAGAGAAAACAGAGAGCATTGGTGAGTCAAAAAGCTGAGGAATCTCAGGGATTGCCAGCAACCATGAAAAGATGAAAGAGACAAAGAGGATTCTTCCAAAAGCTTTCAGAGGGAAGATGCCCACACTGACCCTCTAATTTCAAACTTCTGGCTACAAGACTGTGAGAGAATTCAGTTCTTTTTTTTCCAGCTGCCAAGTTCTTGGTGCTTTGCTGCCGAAGTCCTAGAAAACTAACATAGGAGCACAGACATCTGAAAGAGGTCTCAGTGCCCGAAGCTGGAGGAATTTAAAAAACAAAACAAAGTAATATTGGATTATAACCCAAAATAGAAAATAAATATCTATAAGTTTATGCAGATATAAATGCAGAATAAAAGTAAATATGTGGAGAAAGAGACAAACATCCCATGCAGAAGAATTCCAAATACTGTGCTCTACTTTCAAAGAGCTGGGGCATAATTTCCAATCCTTGAATGAAAAATGTTCATAGTAATTTTATTTCAAAGAGGACAGTATAGAAAAGGGGGGAAATGAGATAAATACTATTTTAGTCAAGAAATCAAGCTCAACATCAACAGTTATAGGTCACGTTGGTAGTATGCACCCTTAATATCATGTGATGAAGATCGTATTTTACCTCTGTGGTCTTCCTTCCAAGAACACAAAATCCAGTCTACTCATGAGAAAAACACCAGACAAACCTCAACTGGGGATATCCTACAAAATATCTGATCAGTACCCCTCAAAACTTTCAAAGTCATCCAAAACAAGGAAAGTCAAACAAGCTTAAGAAGATGTAACAACTGCATCACATGTCATCGTGGATGGGATCCTGGAACAAACAGGTCATTAAACAAAAACTAAGGAATCTGAATAAAGTAGACACTTCAAAAAAATCTGTTAACCAAAAGTATACAATTTATATTTACAGAACACTCCACTCAAAAACAGCACATACAAATTTATTTTAAGTACCCATAGAACAAATATCAAGATAAACCACATTCCTGGCCATAAAACCCAATAAATTTAGAAAAATTGAAATCTTCAAAAGAATAGTTTACAATCACAATGGAATCAAATTAGAAATCAATAACAGAAAGATAACAGGAAAATTCATGCTTGCATACTTCATAATAGACTTCTAAAATAATCCATATTCCTTCTCCAAAAAAGGAAATTTCAAAGAAAGTAAAAAACATTTAATTGAATGAAAAGAAAAATAAAACATATAAACTTGCAGCTAAAGCAATGCTGCGAGAAAAATTAATAGCACTAAAATATACACTTAACAAAGAGAAAAAAGTCTTAAATCAATAATGTAAGTTGTGGATATACATGAGAAGAATGGCAGTGTGAGAGATTTCCTTGGTCTATTCCTATGAATTTCAACATTTGAACAGCTATAATTCAACAAAGGATCCCTGCCCAATGCATAAACATGTCTGAGATCTGGGCATTGAAACATCTGAAAGGGGGCAAGTGGGAGTCAACCAGGGAGGTGGGAAGAGAGAAGAGCTGAGATGGTGCTGTGCGCGCATCCTGGAGCTCAGCCCAGAGCTCACTTCGGGTTCCATGGAGAGTGGAGGAATCCGGCTGCTGCACGAGGAGCAAAGGGATACAACAAGCTTTCCTATGGTAGTGGTGAGGGGCCGCAGGAGCTGAGCCCAGAGACCTGGGCAGGGACAAAGCACAGGGGTGTGGCCACCATTATCTGGTAATTGCCATTCCAGACAGGAAAATATTCTATGCTCCAACAAGAAGGACCTCGAAACAGAGGAGCAAAATAAATGTGAAGAAAACAGAAAGAATAAAATAATAAAGACAAATTAATAAAAATTGAAAATAAAAATAGATAAAATCAGTTAAATAGAAATTTAATTATTTGAAAGGATCAAATTCCAGATTTCTAAAAGGATCCCTTTACAGTTGGTCCCTATGTTTTTTTGATATGTCCCCATCAGTTTTTGATACTTTCTTACTTTTCGCTGAAATAAAATACTCCAAAATCATCTAGTACTTTCCCTGTCCCAGTCCTAAAAACAGCCCTTTCTCCAAAAAGCACTGATTCCTTTTGGAAAGATTGGCATTTATAAACCAATGGCAGGACACTAATTGTACTTATTTCTACCAGTGTGTCATTGTTTCTAAGGTTTCTCAACAACAGAGCGTTAAAGTGTGTTTGTGTGTGTGTGTGTGTGTGTGTGTGTGTGGAATGCATTTACTGCAATTACTCAATTCAGTGCCACTGCTTTTTTCACAGAATGTTTTCTTTCTTTGTTTATAAATCTCTTCTCTAATAGTGATAAACTTGGCTCCCATTATTCTAAAATATTTACTCATTTACACAAGCAGAGAATGCAAAGAAAGTAGTTTCAGGATTGTTGACCTAGAATTAAGCTATTAATAAAACTCTTACCTTAAAATGCATTTATGTTGCCTTCATTTTTTTAAAGATCTTTTTGTTGGATAGAGAAATACAGGTTGATCACTTTTGTTTTGTTTTTTTACAGACATTTAGAAATGTCTCATTTCTTTTTAACTGAATTGTTTCTGAGAGGTCTGTTGTCATACAAACACTGTGTTCTACTGTGTGATTTTATTTGGGTTGCTTTTAAGATTTTATTTTTATCTTTGGTTTTCAGTCATTTTACAGTGATATGCGTAGGTGTCATTTTCTTTTATTTATGATGCTTAGAATATACTGAAATTTTAAATCTGAAAATTTGTGTTGTCAACAAGTACAGGACATTTTTAACCCTAATTTTCTTTAAAAATACATTTTCTGCTTTATTATCTCCTTCTTCTTTGAGACTCTAATTGTACATGCATTAAGGCTACATGGTATTGTTCCATAGGTCCTTTTCTCCCTGTATTTCCTCTCCATTTATTGTATTACCATTTCTATTGCTCTAACATCAAATTTATTAACCCTCTGCCCTCTCCAATTTGTTGTTAAGTATAAATGTTTTTCAGATATTGAACTTTTAAGTTAAATTTCCATTTCATCCTTTTTCCACATCCATGTAGAGATTTCCTAACTGTTCATCCATTACAATTATTAACCTTTTAGTTCTTGACTATGCTTATGTTTTTAAAGTCCTCATCTACTAACATCTACATCGTACGAGATTCTGTTTCTATTGACTCCCTTCCTTCTTGACTATAAGCACATTTACCTATTTCTTTACATATTTAGTAATTTTATTTGTTTGTTTATTAAAGCTGTTCAGGGCTTGTGCTTCAGTCTAATTAAAAACATTAATTGTTTTTTAATTCTCACCTGAGAACTTTTCTTAATGGCTTCTTTTTTTTTAACAGAGAAAGGAAGAGAGAGAGGAAAACACTGATGTGAGAGACAAACATCAATTGGTTGTCTCCTGTATATGCCAGACTTGGGAGAGACCCCACAACCTAGGTATGTGCCCAGACCCGGAAATGATCCCGCAACCTTCCAAATGAGACAATGTTCCAACCAACTGAGCCACACCAGCCAGGACATATCTAGTAATTTTTTAAATTTTATACTGAACTTTGTGGACAACCCATTGTATTAACTTCTGAAAACTACTGATTTTTGTTTAAGGAAGTAGTTCATTCAGCTGGACACAAGCAACCACCTTTGTTTCCCTTGCATTAGGAAGCTGCTAAAATTGCATCTTAGTTCCCTCATCTTTCTAGCTTAAGCTTTTTAGTTTCCTTGTAAATCTCTAATGTTTGCATAATTCAGGGTCACCCAAGGATATGGATATAATTTTTTAATAGACTTTTGGGCTTCTACTCTGTAAATCCCTTTTTTTCTGCATGTTTCGCTAACTTTACATTCATTGTGGCAGGACCTAATTTCATCAGCTGACTCCTTTAGTCAGCAAGACTAGAGTTTTCTGCTTCACTGTAGACTGGAAAAAGTTCACATAAATGGTAATCTCTCTCAGGTCTGTTTTGTCAAAGATGATCCCCTTCAAGTTTCTGCCTGCTTTTATTCTACTCACAAACCTTGAAATATTGCTTATTTATGTAGTAATGTGTACAGGGCTTTTAACTGTGATCTGCAGTAAGATCAGCTCAAATAAAGATTATCCATCATTACCAGAATCAGCACCTCTGTCTATTCATTTTTTAAGATCTCTTAAGGACCCTTTTCTCTCTTATTTTATTAAATGTATTAAACAAATTCATTTTATATTTAGCATCTAATAATTCTAATTTTTGGATATTTTATAAGTCTATTATATCTTCTTTCTCTTATGCTGACTTTTGTTATTTATCTATTTGTGATTTTTTTTAAATCATGGGTTGATATTTTTTGGTACTTTTTCACATTTTGAAGTATGAGTTTAATGTTCTTATTTTTTGGAAAGTATCATTGTTTTTGTTTCACTTTCAATTTGGGGTTTATTTTTATTAGCCATGGAAATGGAACCTCCATTTCAGGATCGCTTCTAACTAAATTCTTTTTAGGAAAGAGCTAGGTAGTGAGAATTCTGGCTGCAAACCCACATGAGATTATCCTCCCCTCATCCATCTAGAGCAAAATCTGTGGGGAGCAAGTTTATTTATTTATTTGTTAACTCTTTAAGCATGGGTGTTGCACTTCAAGGGTTTTGGCTTTGTGATAGGATCTCTAATCAAAATTTTTAATATGGGCATTAAGTATTATTTCCTGACTTCAGTTCTTTCCCGTCATCAGTACCATATGTGGGACATATTTCTAGGTAACTGAGTATTAAAAGATACTCAGAACATCCATAACTATAGTCACTACTTGCTTTACTAGATTTTTCTGCTTTACTATAGTTTTTTAAAATTAAAGTATAGTGAACTTCCATTCAAGATGGTGGCATAAATAAACATGGCTCACCTCCTTGCACAACCACATTAAAATTACAACTAAACTACAGAACAACCATTATTCAGAATGCCAGAAATAGAGCTGATATGAAGTCCTACAACTACAGAATTAAAGGCTGGTAGACCATCTCAATAAAGCAAATATTTTAATAACGCAAGTCACACAATTTTTTTGTTTCCCAGTGCACGTAAATGTTATGCTTATACTGTACTATAGTCTATTAAGTATGCTTAGCATTTAAGTATGCTTAGCATGTAGTATTAACCATTAAGTGAGGTTAGCATTTTGTCTAAAAAATAATGTGCATACCTTAATTAAAAATACTTTATTGCTAAGAAATGCAAACCACCATCTGAGCTTCAGCAAGCGATCATCTTTTTGCTGGTGGAGGGTCTTGCCCCCATGTTTATGGCTGCTGAGTGATCAGGGTGGTGGTTGCTGAGGGCTGGGGTGGCTGTGGCAATTTCTTAAAATAGGTAAACAGTGAAGTTTGCTGCATCAGTTGATCCTCCCTTTCACAAACAACTTTTCTGTAGTATGTGATGTTGTTTAATACCATTTCACCCACAGTAGAACTTCTCTGAAATTTGGAGTCAACCCTCTCAAACCCTGATCCTGCTTTATCAACTAAACTTATGTAATAATATAAATTCTGTGCTGTCTCACTCCAACAAACTATAGAATATCTCCACCAGGAGTAGATTCTGTCTCAAGAAAGTACTTTCTTGGCTCATCCATAAGAAGCAACTCTTCATCCATTAAAGTTTAATCATAATATCGCAAGCATTTAGTCACATCTTCATGGTCCACTTCTAATTCTATTTCTCCTGTTATTTCCACCACACTTTCAGTTACTTCCTCCTGTAAAGTCTTGAACCCCTCAAAGTCACCATGAGGGTTGAAATCAGCTTCTTCCAAACTCATACTAATGTTTATATTTTGAAATTTTCCCCATGAATTATAAATGGTTTTATGGCATTTAGAATGGTTAATGCTTTTCAGAAGGTTTTCAATTGTCTTTGCCCAGATCCATTAGAGGAATCACTATCTGTGTCAGCTAGAGCCTTATGGAATGTATCTCTTTAAATATTAGGCTTGAAAGTCAACATAACTCTCGGTCCCTGGGCTGCAGAATGGATGTTGTGTTAGCAGGCATAAAAACATCCGTTGTACAATACAGCTCCATCAGGTGGGTGAGCAGGGGCATTGTCAATGGGCAGTAACATTTTGAAAGGAATCTTTTTTATTCTGAGCAGTAAGTCTCAACAGTGGGCTTAAAATATTCAGTCAACCAAGTTGTAAACAGATGCGCTGTCATCCAGGCTTTGTTTTTACCCGTAAAGAGCACAGGCAGAGAAGAGTTGGTATCATTCTTCATGGCCTGAGGATTTTTGGAAATGTCGGTGAATATTTGCTTCAACTTAGAGTCACCAGGTTCATTAACCCTTAAAAAGAGTCACTTTGCCCTTAAAAGTTTTAAGCCAGGCACTGACTTCTCCTCTCTATCTATGAGAATATAAATGGCATCTTCTAACATAAGGTTGTTCCATCTACATTGAAAATCTGTTGTGTACAGTGGCCACCCTCATTAGTTATCATAGCTAGATCTTCTGGATGACTTGCTGCAGCTCCTGTATCTGCACTTGCTGCTTCACCTTGCACTTTGTGTTATGGAGATGGCTTCTTTCCTTAAACCTCATGAACCAATCTCTCCTACCCAGACCACTAAAACTTTCTTCATATCAACAATGAGGTTATTTCACTTTATTATCATCCATTTGTTCACAACATAGCACTTTGAATTTCTTTCAAGAACTTTTTCTTTGCATTCACAACTCAGTTAATTATTTGGCGTAAGATGCATAGCTTTCAGCCCATCTTGGCTTTTGGCATGCCTTCCTCACTTAATCATTTGTAGCTTTTGATTTAAACTAAGAAACACGGAGCTCCTCTTTTCACTTAGAGGCCATTATAGGGTTATTAATTGGCCTAATTTCAATATTGCTGTTTCAGGCAATAGGGAGGCCTGAGGGGAGGGAGGGAGACGTGGAGACAGCTGGTCGGTGGAGCATCCAGAACGCACACCACATTTACTGAATCCATCATCTTGGGCACGGCTGTTGGCACCCCGTCACAATTACACCGGTGACATCGAAGCTCACTGACCACAGATCACCATAACAATTATAATAATGAAAACGTTCGAAATTCTGCAATAATTACCAAAATGTGACAAGAAGACATAAAGTGAGCAAATGCTGTTGGAAAAATAGCACTGATAGGCTTGCTTGACACTGGGTTGCCACGAAACTTCAATTTGTAAAATACGTAGGATCTGTGAAGCACAATAAAGTAAAGCGCAGTAAAATATTAAACAATGTTGGAGTCTCAGAAGTTGAATCTCTTCCTCACATGTCTATACCGCTTTTCAATCACCTAAGTGTGATAAAGTTTTAACTGGAAATCACAGGTGACAAGACTGGCAAAGAAGCAGGCTGAAGCAAGCCAGGTACTCACACCTGTGGTATTGCAAACAAGAAACCTTAACCAAGGAGAAACGGTCAGTGGTTACACGCGAATGCCCTTTTTAGGGTGGGGTATCTTTCAGGCCTATTTTGAAGACCTCGGATTCAGTGACAATTGAACTACTCAGGATTGTTAATGAAGACACATTTATAAAGAGGTTACAAATTTGCAAAAGTTATTTTCCAATGGACTCCGAAATTACAAATGTATATGTTTTCATTAAGTTTATTTTGTTTGTTTTGGGTTTGTTCTAAAGCTTTGGGAAAAAATAAGGCATTCTTAAGGCATTTTTCCCGTCCTCAGCACTCCACCCAAATCCTTGACTTCACCATTCCAGGCAGTTTATGTATATCCAGCTTCATTTGCTATGGAGAGTAACAGGGAATCTGGCTGATGAGGGCGATTTAAAGATTGTTAGAAAACATTCTAACAACAAAATCCTAATGCCATAAATGCAGGGTCAGGATATAGAGCTTATAAATAAATGCTGGCACAAGGTCATATCACAATCATCTGTTTGATAGAGAAGGAACATCAGCTGATTAGAAATCACTTTCACCTATGTGTAGAATATACAAACTTAAGAAGATATTTTTTTTAAAGATTTTATTTATTTATTATTAGAGAGAGGGGAAAAAGGGAGACAGAGAGGGAGAGAAACAGCAATGTATGGTTGCTCCTCATATGGCCCTCACTGGGGACCTGGCCTGCAACCCAGGCATGTGCCCTGACTGGGAATCGAACTGGGACCCTTTGGTTCCCAGCCCGCGCTCAATCCACTTAGCTACACCAGCCAGGGCTCTAAGAAGATATTTTTTAAAAACCACTTTTTGATGCTTTAGTGGGGGTAGCAGTGATTTTGAGGAAGAGAAAGTGAGGCAGAGAAAGCGGTATAAAAGTTAAGCTGAGTTTATAGCTCTGAAATAAGAGATTGCAGAGTACCTTACATGACTTAATGGCTTTGTTCGCCAAGTTCGTTGTGCTGAGGAAATTACAATGATGCCTAGAGCAGTCATGAGAGGGTGACTTTAGTGGGGTCAACTCTAAATAACTTGAACAAAACTTTTTTTTAAAAGATTTTTTATTTATTTATTTTCAGAGAGAGGAGAAGGGAGAGAGAAAGAGCAATGTATGGTTGCTTCTCACATGGCCCTCACCGGGGACCTGGCCCCAACTGGGAATCAAACCGGGACCCCACTCAATCCACTGAGCTACACCAGCCGGGCAACTTGAACAAAACTTTTAAGGAATGATCATTAGATGCTGTGAAAGGATGACCAGGATTACCGGGTCTTCCCTCCTGGTCACTGGGAAACAGAAATAAATTGGATCTATTTTGAACAAAGGAGCATGTATCCAGCTTTTGCAAACAATGTTAAATTGCACAAACAGACACTATAATTAAATACCATGGGAGAAATACAAATAAAAAAAAGGAAGTCCTGTCACGTAGCCATCTTTTCTGTTATAGTAGCACTGGAAATAATAGAAAAAAAAAACTTAAGGCTGAACAAAATCTTAGTGATGTTTTGGATCATCACATTCTGGGTTGCAGATAAGGAAATTGAGGTACAGAGTGGCTTGTGAACCACATTTGTGTGTGCATGTGAACATGTGCGTGCACACACACACCTTGCCATTAACATGACTCTCCCTCTACCAATGTAGCTTTCTTCACTTGGGCAATTAATCCCAATGCAAAAGATCTTTCATAAGCATCATTGTTTTCTTGTCTAGCATTACCAAACACAGTGAACTAAGCTCGTTAGCCCACATGTAATACAGTAAAGAGTTAAATCTTTGTGAGAAAATGCATTGAAAGTGATATAAAAGGACACACACAAAACCAACGACAGTGCTTATCTCAAAGGAGGGTGTAAAGGAAGAAGAGTTAAGTTGACAGTCAGAGGTCATCTTAGCCTCATTATAATGTTTTCATTTGGGGCAAAGAGAACGCCTTCCTATGCTATTTGTGTGAATAAAAAGTCAGTCTAAAAAAGTAATGTTTTAGTAGATACATGAGTTAATTGTAACATATTTACATACTTTCTCAATTTCATATTTTTAAAAATGCTTAAGACAGAGAATACATATTATCATCTCCCCAATTCTAGTTGTATTTTCTCGATAACTATTTCTGGATAAACATACTAAGGGTCTGTTCTTTCCCCTCAAATTTTTACTATAATCTCTTGTGTACTTTTTCCATTTAATTGATAGATTATTGCATCACAAACCACACAAAAGACAGGTTTTCTGTCTATGGTACTTACTACCAAATCAGGTACCATAAAATTGAAGTTACTACCAATTAAATTTTGGTCTGAAAATTTTACGAATTACCAGGTAGCCAAAATATTTATAGAGAATAAACAGAATAGAATTCCAGACATACAAATATTTCATGAGAATGGCCTAGAACTAGACAAACCTAGGATACTAAACCAGCGTTCCATCTACAAAAACAGGTCCGCTACCCTTTGATGAGGATCAGCCTTATCGACAGAGACTAACTTCTGGTGCTGTCGTATTGACAAAATATAGGGCTAGTGTGCACATTTAGATTTTGATCATTTTGATACTTTGGGCATATTGTTAACATCACATTCTAATATAATGTGCATAGTGGGCATGTAATAGAAGTAGTGTTTTAGACCTGGTAAGAACCACCAAAATCTTCTAATTCAGCTTCTTCAGATGAGAAATTGAGAACCAAAAGGTAAAAATATTGACTTAAGATCACTCAACAAGTTAGTAATAATTTCAGTTGGGACAAATGTGCTCATCAACATATATAAATGTGTTTTTTTCTGTGCAGTAAAATTAGAAAAGTAAAATGGGTATGAGAAAGAAAACCATCACAGGAATTCATTCAATATTCTGAGGTATGCCTAAGCGAAATCCTGCCTCTAACAAGAATTGTAAAACATATTATTCTCCTATTTAACAAACTGTGCTTCCTCTCAGTTAATAGCCTTCATTGCCCAGTGCTTCCTAATTACGATGAAATCCCTAACACTGTTCCTCACAGAGAGAGCCGCATTAGAACAAGTTGACTCTTGCTGTTTCCCCACTCATTTTGTAACTCTATTTTTGGCTCTCTCCTTGTGACTAAATCAAACCTATAAAGTCCTGCTGCGTAATTGCCCTTTCTCTTGTATTGAAAGTACTCTTCCTCCTGCAATCTGATGTACAATTGAAATTTTCAAACAGCATGCATTCCTGGGTCAGAAAGCAGACCATCTGTGTGCCAAACACCTGGCCACAAAGATTGAAGCCTCTCGTTATTGATTCAAAACAGGAATATAAATTGGAAAACTCTGGAATGTTACCAGGCAATATACCAGAAGGTGCTAATAAACTAAAAACTTAACACTTTGCCCTGTAGATGTTGCTTCAACTTCACTTTCAGCTTTTCTTCCTTTCATCCCTTTATATAGAGGCCTGCCAGATTTAGCAAATAAAAGTACAATATGTCCAATTAAATTTGAATTTCAGATAAACAAGAAATAGAGTTTTAATATTAAAAAAACTGTGGTACATTTACATGGTGGAATACTATGCAGCAGAAAGAAAGAAGGAGCTCCTACCCTTTGTGATAGCATGGATGGATCTGGAGAGCATTATGCTAATTGGAATAAGCCAGTAGGTGAAAGACAAATCCCATATGATCTCACCTGTAAGCGGAACCTAATCAATAAAACAAATAAGCAAGCAAATATAACCAGAGACATTGGTTATAAAGAACAAACTGACAGTAACCAGAGGGGAGAGGGGAGTGGGATAACAGAGGAAAGAAGGGGAAGAGTCCTCAAGGAACAAGTATAAAGGACCCCTGAACAAAGCCAAGCAGGGGTAGGATTGAGTGTGGGAGGTGGGATGGGTGGGGTGGGGGAAAGTGGCCGTGGCAGAATAGAGACATCTGCACTCGAACAACAATTTAAAAAAAAAGAAAGAAAGAAAATATTTGGAACATATCGATAGCAAAAAATTCTTCATTGTTTATCTGAAATTGAAATTTAACTGTGTTTTGTGTATCTAGCAATCCTATTTGTATGCAAATATCTTTGAGTTATCTCTGAAGATAATCTGGCTTTGCCTATGAATTAATATGTGATTTCCACAAATTTGGAGGAAAGAACTACTCAGTGGTTGAATATCTTATAAAATTTGCCTCAAGTCCTAACCAGGGAAATTTGCTAAACTTGGTATATTGGATAGTTCACAAGTGGGCAAACATTTCCTTTAAAAGTCAGATAGTAAATATTTTAGGATTTGCAGGCCATACAATCTCTGTCGCAACTCCTCCTTTGTAGTGTGAAAACAGTCACAGATGTTATATAAGCAAATGAGTGTGAGTGTACTCCATTAAAGTTGTATTTACAAAAATAGGTGTCGGGTCCGATTTGACCCACAGTTTGTAGATTTCCAACTCGTGATACAATTGAACTAGCACTGAGCCAGTAATCCAGTGACATTAAAATCAGTCCAACTGAATATAGCTGGAGTCTCAAAAATTATAAAAATTGGATACAGCTCTGCTCTCAAAAATCATAAAAATAGCAAGATTTTAAAGGAAATAGAAATCAAGCTTTTGCACATACACTCTGAAAATTTGTATTATATCCTTCTGCTATTGAAGGGAGATGAGAATGATCATATGATCATTTGGGTTCGAAACACTAATTAGAACTAATTAAATTTAGCACATTATACTATTACTTAGTTCATAACATAGAAAGACACTGTCATTTAGCCAAATTACTACTTTAAAAAAAGATTAATAGAAGTATTTAAAATTAAAAATGAGGATAGAACTGGCAACTCAAGAAGGTAAAGAATTTAAATGAGAAATAACAATGAAGAATGCAAGTGAAAAAGCATCTTGTTACACAAGGGCAGCTGAAAGGCAGACAAATAACAGGATATGGCCGGTGGGATAAATCGAGAGAAAGTCTTGAGTAGTTTCCAGGACTCATTGCTGAGCCACAGTAACCAGAGAAGTGCAGACTGATGCAAAATGGATATGGGAAAGTGAATGTGGCATGCAAGCAGAGGGACGAAGAGAGTCAGGGACAAAGAGAGGATGAAATGTGGTGATGTCTTAGAGAGATACCCTTCCTGGCGAGACATGTGGAAACCAAAGACACAGAAATTGGTTTTATTTTTCATCTCTTGCCAGCAACTGCTTGTTTATAGTACAAGGGTTAAGTCCAAGATGACGGGCGTACCTGACGATGACAGGAAAGCCCCTTTCCAGTGTGTTTTGCTGTCCTAGAGGTTTAGTCTGGTAGGAAGGATGGAAGCATATGTTTAAAATCCATCATGCATGTGACACCTGCAATGTATTTCAAAAGATCCCTTGGAACAAATGTTCCACTTGCTAAATTTGAGGCACAGATAAAGAGATGCAAAAGCAAATTAAGTGGAAAAATCACTTTATTAAATAAGTTTCTTTTTTTTTTTTCCTTTTCATCAACATCAAAGCCAGAATCAACCTCACACAACGGTAACTGTGGAAATGACTAAAATGAAGTAAAAAACATTATTGTCATTCAATAGCTGTCCCCATGGCAATAGGAATAGATCATGTGCAATAAAGAGTGGGAAAAGTGAATGAATAATGAATAAACGCAATACATATTCTGTGAGGATTAAGCTGACAATTGAGAGAGTACTGGAAAAACACCATTTATCGTGATATCAGAAATGATCAACATTCTAACTTTGTTAGAATTTACTAATTTGTTAGATAAAATTTGCCCAGGTTAGAATTCAAACTTTGAGGAAATGGCTCAGGAACCCGTTAGCCAAGCATAGTTATTATCAAAGAAAATAAAATTAATTGAGCTAATCTTAAGACAATTTATGTACTCTGATAAAATTAACTTTTGAAAAAAATTTCTTACTCCTTTGTAAATATTTTGCATTTGTCACATTAAAATATATAAGAAAATCTGCCCTCGCTGGTGTAGCTCAGTGGATTGAGCGCGGGCTGGGAACCAAAGAGTCCTGGTTCTATTCCCAGTCAGGGAACATGCCTGGGTTGCGGGCCAGGTCCCCAGTGAGGGCCACATGAGAGGCAACCATACATTGCTGTTTCTCTCCCTCTCTTTCTCCCTCCCTTCCCCTCTCTCTAAAAATAAATAAATAAAATCTCTAAAAAATATATATATATAAAAGAAAATCTTTATTCTGATGATGCAACCAGATAACATCAAAGGCAAAATTTATTTTGCTAGATGCATAGTAACTAATCTTTACTGAGCACTTTTAAAGTATCTGGCATGGTGGTAAGTCCTTCTATATGTCTTATAACAACGCTGGGAAGAAGGAGTTCTAAATATTTTTGTATATGGAAAAAATGAGGGCCAGAAAGGTTAAGTAACTTTCTAAAAAATACAACTAAGTGACAGTGCATGTCTACAGCAGGCTATCCCACCCAAAAGCCTGGGTCTTGATCACTGCTCCGTATTACAGGGTTTTCTTCACACCTAGACAAATGGTCATGGCGGACAGTGGCCAGTGTGGGCCTCTTTAATTAGTATTGTTTGCACCTGGGTTCTATGGAGAAGGTTCACCATTCTGAGTCACAACCATGGCTCTTATCTTTACTCATGGTAGTGATTCCTGCCAGGGAAGCTGATCCAATGGTGTCCTGTGTCACTGACTTCCAGGGTTGATTCTGCTGTCCTGGCCAGCTAGACATGTGTGCCCTCCCCGCCCACTCCTGTCTGTGGACAGCCCTCCAGAGGCCAGTTCTTGGGTTGTAGATGTTCATAGAGGCCTTTCCAAATTCCTGATGGAACTGATCACTGTGCAGTGACTGTTGAGGGCAGTTTTTGTCAAAGTATAGTCCTTCAGATAGCAGAACAGAAGCACCTGGGAGCATGCCAGAAAGACAGATTCTCAGGCCCTACTCAAGACAGGCTTTGTCAGTGTCTTTGGGATCTGCATCTTATTAAGATCCCCAGGTGAGTCACAAGCACATTAAAGTTGGAGAAACATCAACTTTGGGGACTTCCTACAGCCATCATGTTTCCTCACATTTAGAACATCGACGGCTGTGTGTCAGGGGAGTCTTTCAGGACCCCAGGATGCAAGCTGATCACTCTCTGCTGCCTAGAGATTTCCTGAATGGAGATAGTAGATGACACTTGTAGCCACATTTGACAATGTCTCTTGCTTATAGAGTATAAATAGTATGTTTTTCTTGGAACCCTAGTTCTCAGGTTCCCATGGAAGTCAGTGACACAAAAGCTTCATCCTGGAGAGAGACCTGTCACATCTCTCAGTTGCCCCTTGGCTGTGGTGTGCCTCACTACATAAAGCTCTCAGAGCTGAGACTGAAACCCACAGAGACTTCATTCAGTTCAGTGTTAGATTGTGGAAATCATGGCAGCTGACAGTGAAAGTTTAGTGGCAGGTCTGTGATCAAGAAACGCCACTCCTGCCCCCCATTCCTTCCCTTCATTCCTGGCTAACTCAGCAGTCACCTCCCCCTGAATGTTTATTTAATATTTAAGAGATTAATTTTTAGTAAATATCTAGTGCTAGAGTCTTATCCTGCCAGACAAAGGTTTATAGTCTACTTGAAGGGATGCCGTGGGCGTATAAATTATAAAAGGATAATACAAACACAACAAGAAGTTGCAAACTAAATCCCCAATTATTTATATTGCAGGCTGGACGAAAGCCCTATGGAAATAGAACCCGGTTGCCTTATTTATGAGCAAGCTCCAGCAGACAATCCTGGTAAAGTAAGAAAACTAAACTTACATTTCAATCATCCAGAACATAGGGGTCTGCAGTGCAGATTGCAAACCAGACAAGCAGTTAAAAATCTCAGTTTCCTCCTTTTTCAAAAGGAGTTTGTGTAGATTTCCCTTAAGTTTAAAATTAATTTTCCTCCTATTTTTCATCTTATACTAAAACTCATTCCCACATATCTGCACATCTCACGTCCTCCTCCATCTCTATATCCCTTACCCTCTTCTTGAAGTTTTTGCGTCTCTCTCCTTGTGATCACACAACTTATTTTAGATCTGGCCAGAATTTCTTCAGAATTTCCGATCTGGATTCTTAACCCAGACTTTAAATTTATTCTGCGTCCTGGACAAAGCCAGAGTGACCGACTTATAGAGAGAGAAATGACGAGAAGGCAGATGCCAAAGAAGAAAGGATTAAGAAAAGAGAGATGTCAAGGCGGGCAAAATTCAGGTAGAAGAGAGACGTCTCAATAAACACATAATCAGCTAGGTAGACAATCAAGGAGAATAAAGACCTTATAAAAAGGACCACAGCATTCCGAGGTCCAGGCGAAAGACCCTTGCCTGGGTATCTGTCTGGGTATCTGAAACTTAGTGCTTATATGTACAGCCAGCGTAACCGTGATATAAATTAAATAGCACAATTACACTTCAATTGTGAATGTATTTGACTACTCCTGCAGGTGGAATAATCAAAGTCATTGTTATATCAAAGTTTGAGTATATGAAACATGAAACACATGTTTTTGTTTTCTAATATTCTATTAACATTAGCAAAATGATTGCATGTAATGCATGTAACTGTTAAAAACACGAAAGTAGAGAAATGATTTGGCAAGTGAGCAGCATTGCAGACACAGTCTATAACGTAGTTTTCAAAAGCATCTCCCAGTCTAAGGGGGGATCCGAACAGCAGCGGATGCCCAGTGTGGCCAGTCGCTCGGCTAATAACACCTTGCCGGGCATGTCTCTGCTTTGGTCCTATGGGTATCTAAACGTTTTGATGTTTACCTCATATTTGAAAAACAAAGTAGAAAATCAAACATAACTAAATATATTGTTTAGGGAGCCTTATATATGTGATAATATTTTTAAAGGAAAGGAATGCTAAATATAAAATTCAGGATAGAAGTTATCTCCCAGAAGGGAGGTAGTAAAATGCAGTAAGGAAAAGCACACTGGTTTGTGATGATCTCATTCTTTTTTTTTTTCTAGTTCTCAAACTGGGGGTGAATGTTCATTTTATTACTAGCCATCATACCTTATTTGTTACATGTCTTTATATGCGTAAAATATTTTATGATAAACATTTAAATAAACCACCTAAACTTTTATTATGCCGCCATAGCCACAGAATTCAAATTCAGAAAAAAAAACAGAGTTATGAAAATTAATGTTTGAAGACAGATTGTACGGGGATTAAAGGAGGCTGGCACCTTGAAATGTTTCCTAATGGGGTGGAAAGTGGAGAAGATATCACTGCCAGAGAGCCGAGCAAAGGAACCCCGGACCTCCTGTCTCACGGTTATTCGTGAATGTAAGGATGACAAGTTTGGTTTTTTCCAAAAATAATTGCAACCGATGTTTCCCAGGGAAATTCAAAGTTTTGCAGATAGACCAAGATGAGTTTTAAAATGGAATGTTTTTCTTAAATACTATAATAAGACATATTTTAGTTTAAATAAATGTCTGTAAATGCCACAAGAGGGTTGAAGGATCTACTATCATTTTTAAAAATCTCTTGATTTTTAAAAGTTAAATTCATGAGAACAATCACAATCTAATAAAGACTTGCTGAAAAGAAGCTTTACCAGTACACTGAAGTATCTTAGGATATGGATATAAATGGGCATTGGGCACAGTGAGGTAAATGTACAGCTTGCAGGATGACTGCACCTCAAAGTGCTGACTCACTGGTGAGTGGCGGGCAACGAACGGGCCTCTTCTTAGCCTCGGGCGGCGGAGCAGCGGTAATCCTCACCTGTACAGCAGATCGCATGAAAATGAGAAAATAAGTTAATAAAATGTAGGCCCTCCCAAAGTCCTTCACAAGCTAGAATAATGGACCAAATCCAACAAAATATATTTAATAGGAGTATATATAAAGTCTGACACTTAGTTTTTAAAAATATAGTAAGAAAGTATATGTGAAAAGAATAGTTACTACAAGTGGATTTGGTCTCTGTCTGCATCAATAGAAGTAGATTGTACAGAAGAAGTCAGTTGATCATTCTCTACCCTGAACTGGTCAGTGTCTACTCAGGAAGTTTTGCGTTTATTTCTGAGCACCCCATCTTAAAAGAAATGTTGAAGAAAATGACCATGAAAATGAGTTACCTTAAAACAACATCATATATGAAACGGTGGGCATCTAAAACAAAGAAGGGAAACACAAAGCGAGGAATGTTAAAGTTCAACACCATGTACAATAACTGCAGGAACACTCTTGTGAGTAATTTTATTTGCACATTTTTGTTTTTGAGGGTAAGAACATGGCCAAAGAGAAGAAGATGATCTAACACATCTTCCCTGAACATCATTAAACTGAGGCACAGTGCTATAAAAGAAACTCAAACATTTGACGCAGGGTAATGTTAGGCTATTTTTAAGGTTACTTCCAGATCTAAAGTGTGTGTGTATAATTTTAATCATACATACTTTGCTGAATTAATACAGTTTTGAAAAGATTTTTAAAATTTTATGAACTCAATAAAATTTTGACTTAAACCGTTGCATGAAAGCAGAGAGCTGATGTTAAGAAAAAGATTATTCCTGGCTGGTGCAGCTCAGTTGGTTGGAGCATCGTCATCCCATACACCAAAAGCCTGGGCCTTCAATTTCCAGTCAGGGCACATACCTAGGCTGCAGGTTCCATCCCCAGTCAGGGAGTGTATGAGAGGCAACCAATTGATGTTTCTCTCTCACAGTCTCTCTCCTTCTTCTCTCTCTCTCTCAAATCAATAAACACAAAAATTAAGAAAAAAGTCAAACCAAAGAAAATTCAAATATGGTAACTAAGACAGCCTTAACTTTCCCCTCAGCTTGACTGAACTTCACACAGGCTTCTGCCTGATTCCAATCCCTGACCTCCCTTTTCTTAGAGCACTTACTTTAGAAAATTTGTAAACTCTTCCTTTGCCCCTTTCAGATGCACATTTTCCCCAGTTTCTTGCCAGTTTTAACAACTTGGGAATGTTTGTTGGAGGACCTGGGAGCCACCCCTTTGAAATAAAATCAGGGAAGCTAGGACCTCTGTCACTCAGTCTCTGTGGGAGGAGAGGAGCCTAACTCGATGGGCACCAATTAGCAAACACAGGCCCCTGATCACAGAGAGGGCTGTTTGCAAACTCAGAAATAACTCGAAGTGACAACACACCCTGTTGTTCAACCATTCCCTTAACTTCCTCTACTTAGTAGACTCTACTAGTTTCTAGTAGCTCACTCCAGTGCTTGAAGACCCTCCTGTCTTTTGTTTCTGCAGAATTTAGTTCAGACTGAGGTCTGTCTCCCACATCGCATTAGCCTTAAATAAAAGATCCCTTGCCTGTTTAATAATGTCCACGGATAGAAAGCCAGACAAGAAATCAGGCATTATGCAGGCACCACCATCCGATAAACAGTTTCCAGTGCCAATCAGTTCTCTGTAATAGGAAGGAATATAGTATTTGTAGATTGCTAGCCCAATAAGGCAGGGTCACAGATGATTTTAGGGCAGAATTGAAAATGAACAGTGGCTCAAGGAAACCTATACATTTCTACGAAGGAGTCAAATTTCTAGGGTTGGTGTTAGAGAAGAAAGTCCCAAGATGCAATGTAAGTCTAGCAACAAGAATAAAGCAAGAACATTTTGACAAGACTATGACAAAGCATAGTAGGAGCAGAGTGGTTGAGTAGGTGACATGAAGTATAGTGGTGGAAAGAATCACAAAGCCTGCCTCTCATCTCTCATCTCCCGATCAGTATATGGTCATCGAGGGAGTGATGGAGGGTCTCTCTCTCTCTTTCTCTCCCCTC
The DNA here is from genome assembly GCA_004026765.1 of Micronycteris hirsuta. Taxonomy (NCBI): domain Eukaryota; kingdom Metazoa; phylum Chordata; class Mammalia; order Chiroptera; family Phyllostomidae; genus Micronycteris; species Micronycteris hirsuta. The sequence goes on from PVJI01016382.1 coordinate 19,598, forward strand.
CGCCCCCCGCCACACACACAACAGCAACCACCAATAATAAATAGTGCCATGCCAAGTGTTTGATATAACCTCTGTTATTTTAATCCTTCTTCCAACGAGGAAGATACTATTGTTATTTCTTCTTCTTTGATAAAGAAACTGAGGCTCAGAGAAGCCCTGCAGCCAGCAGACAGCAAGGCTGACATTTAAACTTATGCTGATTCTGGAACCCATGTTCTTATTTAATTCACCCAGTATTCGCAGTTCTAGCTAAACATTAGAATTACCTGGAGTGCTATTTTTAAATATCAATATCTGGGTCCCATCCCCAGAGATTCAGATTCAATTGGTTTGGGGTGAGGCCCAGACATTAGTATAAAAAAATAAAACAAATTCTTCCCAAGGTGACTGTAAGCGTGTGAACTATGGCACTATGCTATTCTGTTTCTTCTTCTACCATTTCTGTGGTAGAAATAATAGCATAAATCAATGCCAGCGGAGACAAAGCTGGCTTTCCACCACTTCGTCACCTCTGATTCACCTCAGAAAGTAGCAGCCTGGCTTCCACACTCACCATCCTTTCTGTCTCCACATGCTAATGCTACCAGTTCACTTCTACCTGACAACCCGCCGGCCTTTAAACACTCTATCTTCCTGCATCATTTGACACTAGAAGCATCATACTCGAAACTACGCCTGTTCTCCATTTTGTAAAATATGCTATCTATCTTACTGTGCTGCAGTTCCCAGTGGACCTTCTGCTGTGGTTCATCCCTGTAACTTTTTTATTTCCTAGGGTTCCATCTTTGCTCTCTACCTTTTTCATTGAGCATGTTTGCATTCCTGCAGTTATATCACCCACTCCTGCATTATTAACCATCCCCTAAGAAAATCAAACTCTCTCTGCCAAGTCTCCCTCTTGGATTCAGCTCCACACATTCAGCAGCATATTCTGAACATCTCCACCTGCTTCATTGCAGCCCCAGGTGCTGGGCTTTGGGAGTCACAGCCCAGGAGCAGGGCCTGTTGTTTCACACGTCGTGTTGGGGGAGGGGCGGGGGTCGCTTACTCCTCAGCTCCAGAGGGTGAAGTAACCCACCAGGCCTTCCAAGCCCATCTCGTTAGCCTCAGAGGACACTGTACTAATGATGGCAAGGAAAAGCTTACTAAGAACATCATTTTAATATAATGGTAAGAAAACAGAAATCAGAAGTGTATTCTGTTACTATGCCTATTTCCAGGTTCTCCTATATCCAGCTCTTCTACCTGCACTCAAGCCAAAGGAGAAATTGCTCTCACTCGTAGTTAGTTTGCTATTTCTCACATTTCTTTACCCTGACTCTTGGTACCACTCTTTGTATAACTAGAACTAAAATATTGATGTTTTCATCCTATTTTTTCACTTCAAATATTTAAGTAAAGAAATAGAATTTATTTCTTAGTTATTTAATTATATATAGTTGATGTATTTTTTCTGATTTTTTTCTCATTTCTGAGATCACATTTGTTAAAACTTGCTGCCCTCAATAAATATGAATTGTTATTTATATGTCTCAGTTTTTGACAATGTTCATTAATTTTACCTTGTAAGGTAATGATACTCTAAAAATTACTTTATTATTAATTATTTTAAAAAATTATAGTATTATTCTTAACAGTCATGATATTGGCAATATTAGTGACAATAACTCAGGTATTGTCTAATACTTTTATAACTAAAGGTAAGTTATATTTTAATAAAAAATTTTATAATTTATGCCCATTGTTAGATTATCCATCTTAAGTTTTTAGCTCTAATATATCAGAACAAAAATATTACAGCAGTTCATTCTTTATTTTACTAGAATTACAAACGAGTAATAACTTAAAGATATGAATTGAAAGCAGTTATTTCAACAACTAAAGTCCAAATTTATATGAATTGCAAGCTCAGAGGTGTCTGCTCAATATTAAATGATAATTATCTGGATGGATGTGCCACTTCATTTATAATAAGGTACAAGTGCTTCGCAATTTATATAAAAACAGAAATGCAATTAAGAGGTTTGCAAATATAGTAATTCTGTTACTGAATATATTAACTTTGTCATATTAAAATAATCTTCTCAGTGTTAAGTTTTGAAATAATCTCTGTAATAATTTCCTTTTGCTCACAAGTTGACTACCGTGCCTACTGTGCATAGTGGATACAAACACATTCAACGAATTCTCCTTTTTTGCTTCATGAGCTCAATAATATATTTTTAAAAACATCATTTTCACTGAGCTCCAAGTAAGACTTGCTGAAACTTGCATATGAACACAAAATTTCTCTAAGATATTTTAATTTTCAGTTCCCACTTCAAACATATCTCTAAACTGAAAAGTTTAGATAAAATGGTTTATAGTCTAATTTGTAATAGAAAAATATGAATCAAGACCTGGAATATACTGCCTTTTTTCAATACAAAATTTTAATAGATAATTAATGGAGAGAAAAACTCGAGCAGTCTTCATGGGTAACTCACCATCAGAAATGTTCGTGATGGTCTTCAGTTAGGTATGAAATAGGTGAATTAAGGTTAGACTTCACTTGTCCTGACAACATGGAAGCACTATCTTATCTGTAAAATAAAAAGGTGATTGGAAATGTGATTGATTGGTATATTCCTGAGTAATAACTCTAGAAAGAATTGCTTATTATAGACTAGCTTTGGTCAATCTCAGAAATCAGGCGTTTGACCCACATCCACCTGGCCTTCTCTGACCCACACATTTACATCAGCTACTAGGGAGTCTGCGGAGCCCTTCTCCTGAGGCCTGCGGGCCACAGCGCGGCAAACAGAGACAGGAGTGCTGCCAGCTCAGCTTCTGTCTTTGGGTATCTATCTAGGAATCCTCAGCCAAAATTATTAACAGTGGAGAATTCCTAATTTGACATAGAGGCTTAACATTAAAAACAGAAAAATAAAATAACTAAGTTAAAGAAATTTTAAGGGTAGGATTTTGCAGACATGTGCCAAGGAGGTAGAATATCAACAGACAAACCTCTAGCTCTAACCGTAAGCTATAAGGAGTGATATGCTCCTGAATTATAAACCAACTTCTGGGATTGCTAAAGTCATCTATCGATTTTAAAAAAATGACATGGTGAGTGCTCTGAACTCAGTCTCTGCAGATGCCTCCCAGAGCAAGTCCCCACCCTGTGTGCTTCCTTCTAGAAGTTAGGGACCAGGTACTTCTGGGATTCCTGATATACTTTCAACACACCTCTTGCCCAGTGGAGATGTAACAGGGTGTAGTCAAGAAGTGGGCCCAAATAGGGATTTACAATGGGGTCCAGAACTCAAGGTGTCCAGGAAATATTAGAAAAATATATATAGGATGTCCTCACCCCAACAAGTCTGAACTGGCGGGGATAGGACTCCTGGAGCATTGCCATTGAGAGCTGTTTTGTATAGCAGCGGCTTTCAGCTAATCGTCGGCATGTTCATTTAGCATATCTATAACCTTTAACTGGTTAAATAGCTGTGGCCATGCTTTGAGCCAAGGGCATGGAAGTGACCTGGACACAAGATGTAACTAGGAAGGAGAGGAGCACACATGGCTTTTGACGAGAGGAGAGAACCTCGCAGCTTTGGGACTCCCTTTGCCACGCAGCTTAGGAAGCTGGGAAGCAAGATGTAGCAGCGATGCAGAGCTCTTTCTTAGCAGTTTGGAAGAATGCAGGAGAGACGCTACAGGAAGGAAAGTCTGGACCACAAGGCTTTGGAGGAGTGGGGTGAGAGAGAGAGAGAGAGAGAGGACCACGTAGCTTTGGGTGGCTCCCTTTGCCATGTGGCCTAGGAAGCAGGAGAGACTTTTGCCTGGAAGAAAAGGGGTGAAAGGACTCTTGCTGGTGGGCCATGAGAAGGTGCCACATGGTTTTGGATTAACTGGAGATTGTGATGGTGACACAGTGGATGGTGTTGGAACTGAGGATCTGCCTGAATCACGGACTTCTACTTCTTTTCCTGAGATATGGTACCCTGGACTGGGCAAAAGGGAGAAGGAAGGACTGTGTGTATCTGTGGGTATTCTAGAGAACTCTAGTATTTTAGAGGAGACCTTAAGTCACTCCAAGCCTGTATAACTTGAAAATAAACAATTCCTTTCCTTTTCACCAGTCTCTGACATTGAGAGATGTCTTTCCATTGGCGGCAAGCATGACGAACCTGGTGCAGGGTTGGGATATCGTTGGATGCCCCACCCTTTTTCTGTAACAGAGATGGTGCAATATAGTGGCTAAGAACATGAATGAACTTTGGAGTTAGTGTGGATTCGAATTCCTCTTATACCACCTACTAACCAAGTGACCTCTGGAAGTTTATTAAACCTTTACTAACCTTTGTATTTTTTCCAGCAATAAAGTGGAAATAACACCTGTGAGAGCTATTGACAGAATCAGTTGGAATATCCTGTGTGATGAAATTAGCACTATGTCTTGCCTACAATAAATACTCAAATGGGTGCTAGAGTGCAAGCATCTTTATATTCTTCAACTTTTATACTCATCAGAAAGTGAACAAGTTTAGAAAGAAGAAATGCATCCTTCTTCCTTAATGCCTTAAGTTATAACTTCATTTCATCCAGTGCTGACCATTTCTTGATTTTCTAATAACCACATTAGAGGTAATTTTTAATAATCAATTGTACAATCTTATATGTTCGAAATTTGAGTGAGCATACTTCTATAATTTCTCCCCATTTCCCTCAGACATGGTTTCTGTGGACTAAATTCAGTGGTCAAGGGCAAACTATAATCTCACCTCATCTGTAAAAGATTTTCTAATCCATTGCAGAGTTACTAGCTTCCTCCCCTGCGTTCCCACAAAAAAGCATAGTATTTACTTGAGCATTTTTGGTTAGTTTTCTGCATGTCTCTCTCCCTCGACAGCATGTAAGCTCCTTGAAGGCAGAGACCAGGGCTCGCTTGTCCTTACTGAACTTCATGGTGTGAAAACAGCTTTAACACACAGGCTGAGGAAAAACAAGTGCTGAGAATAATTTTGGCCAGCAGTGTCATTTGGCATTTGGAGAGCCACCACGGAGGAGAAAGTACAGCCAGACATTCTGTTCAATTTTCTATAATAAATGCCACAGTGAAAAGTGACAAGGCATTTGAGAGCCCCCTGGAGCATCACATTTTGAAGCAGAAGCTTTTGAGTGCTGCTTCAGGACCCGTATCGGCGCCTGATGTTTCAGGGTCCAAAGACTATGCACAGCAGAGTTTGAAATATCAGCAAATGCTCTCTTAATTATTTGTACTTTTCTTCTTCTCCTAAAATATAGGAATTATATGTTTAGTTTTTAAAGGTTACTGACTACTCAAGACTTCAATAATAATGATAATGTGGTTTTGTTCCACTTCTAAAATTCTCAAGATACAGCTATAATTCAAAATTCAGCTTATATTCCTAAAATATAAGAAAGAAGAAAACTGAATAATTCATGGTAATTATAGTCTTGTGAGGTCAATGCCATTAGTGATATCAATTTGAGTATTAATTCACACTTGCTGGATGTATAAAAATATCACAAACTTTGTCATTTATAAAATCAGTTATTTAAAAATTATTGGTGATCTTGCCACTTAATCAAAAAACAATTTGTTCATATAAATGGGATTTTTTGAGGAATATTGAAAAAATTAAGCTCATTAAAACAAATCAAATAACTATCACAAAGAAAGTGGATCTCATCTTTTCAGATTTAGAAAGAATAGATCTCTCTACTCTCAAATACAGTTTCTTATTGATACATAAACAAAACAATCAGATAGTAGAACAGATTAACAGTTGAAAAAGTAGAAGTTAGGGGACCAATTCCTTAGATAACACAATCTTCTAAAACACACTAGAAGAAATAAATAACCTAAATATAACTATACCTATTGAAGAAAGTAAATCAATAATAACCTTCCAAAACAGAAAGCAACAGACCCAGATGGAATGAATTCCACTGGTAATTCTATCAAACATTCAGCAAGAAATTATACCAATTTTCTACAATCTTCTTCAGAAGATAGAAGTAGAGAGAATGCTTCTTACCTCGTTCCATAAGACCAACATTACCCTAATACCAAACCAGAAAAGACGTTACAAAGAAAGAAAAATACAGACCAACGTCTCTCAAGACCACAAAGTAAAAATCTTCAACAAAATACTAGAAAGTCAAATCCAACAATATGTAAAAAGAATTATTCACCACAACCAAGTGGGGTTTGTTGCAGGTACGCAAGTCTCATTCAACATTTGAAAATCAATGAATGTAACATATCATCAACAGGCCAAAGAAGAAATGTTGCATATTAAAAGAGGCAGGAAAAAAAAACTGACAAAATCCAACACCCACTCATAATAAAAAACAATCTCTCAGCAAATTAGGAATAGAGAGGAACTTATTCAACTTGATAAAGGATATCTACAAAAACCCTACAGCTCACATCATAGTTAACGGTAATTAACTAGAAGCTTTCCCACTGGGATGGGAGACAAAGACGAGGGTGTCCCCCCTCAACGGTGCTTCTCAACATCACACCAGGAGTCCCATGTACTGTAGTAAGACAAGAAGACATTAAAAATATGCAGATTGGGAAGGAAGAAATAAAACTGTCTTGTTTGCAGATGATATGGATTATGCAGTAGAAAATCTGAGTCAACAACAACAAAACATCCTGAACTAATAAGCAAGTTAGCAGGATACAAAGTTAATATTATTAAAAAGTCAATCGCCTCCTGCTTCCCTATACACCGGCCACGAGCAAGTGGAATTAAAGTGAAAAACACATTACCGTTCATTTTAGATGTTTATCAAAGTCTTTTATGGGGAAGAAAGTAAATGTATGAAATAAATGTGTGAAATGTATGAGTAATGTTGGCTCTGAACAAACTTTTGAAAACATATTTGACATAATTTTGTAGCAACTGAAAATAAGCATGATTTTTGAAATCTCTAAATGCCTTTGGTCTTCAGTATCATCATTCTTTGTTGAATTTATTTTTTATGGAAATATGTAACATTTAAGACATTTTTAACAATATTATATATATATTTTTAGCGTGGGTAGATGGGAGTGTTGTTTGTATGTTACCATACTGCTGACATGTATTTTTGTCTATTCTTTATTATCTTAGTAGTTTCATGCTATGTGTTGATATGTACCATAACCAACATATTGCCTATGAGAAACAGGTAAGATAATGTATTTGCAGCCATTGTTGTAAGTGTGTAATATATTCTTCTATCTTGTCTTATACGTATGTTATATAACATTTCACAAAGAACTTTTGTCTTGATTAAGAAAAGGATACAAAATGAAAAACACACCATTTTTATAACTAAAAATTCCCAAATGTTTTGCAGTATTTTATTATATTGAGTATCTTATTTTTCTTGGGCTTTTTAGTTAGCTCATGAATGAACACATTAGATACTTTGGGGTTTTAGTTGGGATTTTATAGAGCTTGCATTGTAATTCTTTGGTTCTTTGCTATTTCTATTAACATATGGCATTATGTAAATAAATGCTATAACACCAAAAAAAAAAAAAAAAGAAAAAGAAAACCCACTACATTATCATTTACATTAACACTAAAAACCTAGGTATATTTCTAACAAAATATGTACAAGATCTATATGATGCAAACCACAGTTTGGATGAGATACCAAGGAAGAACTAAATAAATAGAGGGATATTCCATGTTTGTGGATAGAAAGTCAGTGTTGTCAAGATGTCAGTTCTTCCCGATTTGATCTCTACATTAACCACAACTGCAATCAAAATCCCAACGAGTTATTTTGTGAGTATCAAAAAACTGATTGCAAAGTTTATATGGAAAGGCAAAACACACACAATAGCCAATTCAATATTGAAGGAGAAAGAGGTCAGAGGGCTGACACCATCCAACTTGAAGATTCATTATAAAGCTACAATAATCAACGCAGTGTGGCATTGGCAAAAAAAAATAGATAAAAAGAGCAATGGAACAGAATGTAGAGCCCAGAAGTAGAGAGCCGTAAAAATAGTCACATGATCTTTGACAAAGGAACAAATGCATTACAATGGAGCAAATAATCTTTTCAACAAATATTTACTGAAACAATTGAACAACACATGCAAAGACAATAAGCCCTATATCCTTTATAAAAATGAACACAAATGAATCTAGATCTAAATGTGAAATGCAAAATAGTAAAACTCCTAGAAGATAACATAGGAGAAACTCTGGGTGACCTTGAGTGTGGTGATGACTATTTAGACAAAACACCACAGCACAATCTATGGGAGAAAGAACTGATAAACTGGATGTCATTATATTCAACCCAAATAAGAACCTAGACTGCCTTTAGTAGGTGACTGGATTAATAACCTATGATGCATCCAGACAATGGAATATTATTTATCACTAAAAAGAAATGAGTTATCAAGCCATGAAAAGACATGGTGGAAGCTTAATTGCATATTACTAAGCGAAAGAAGTCAACTTGAAAGGCTACATATGGCAGGATTCCAACTACAGGACATTCTGGAAAAGGCAAAACTACAGAGACGGTCAAAAGGTTAATGATTTCCAAGAGTTACAGGGGCAGTGAGGAATGAATAGGTAGAGCCCAGAAGAAACGTAGGGAAGTGAAACAATTCTGTATTATACTGCAGTGGCGGTATTTGGTCATTATACTTTAGTCCAGACCCATAGAATGCACCACACCAGTTGTGAACCTAACCTGTACTACTGACTTTGGGCGATAATGAGGTGCTAATGTAGGCTCATGGATTGTAACGAGCGCACAGCGTGGTTCAGGATGTCAGCAGTGGGGGAGGTAGTGTGGGGGCGGGGCAGAGGGTATTTGAGAACTCCCTGTACTTGGTGCTCATTTTGCTACACCCTAAAAGTGATCTAGAAAGTAAACTTTATTAGTCACAAAAATCTTCAAGTAACATGCCATTTATTCTCTATAGACTAGTGCTTAAAAATTGGAAATGTCATCAAACCAACCTTAGCAAAACTGAAAATAATGACTTTATGTATACGAAACTACTTTTCATATAAGATGGGAAAATTTTTTTCATGTTCCTCCTCCTCTAAATAATGAGCAGACTTTGTTATTATTCACGGACTATTCACAACTGTAAAATTGCTCTCTAGAGTTACATAGCTCAAACTTATTTGATCCCCAAATAATTTTTAAATGATGATGTATTGAGAGAACCACAACAGGATCTCATTAATCTGTGAATGTTCAAATACCTTAAACATTGAAAATGTCACCATCGTGTGCTAAAGATACAAAACCAAAAGACGCAACAGGAGCAGATGGCCAGCGTCCGTCTGTGCCAGTGAAGGCCGCCTCTGCTTCCTCACACTGATCAAACAGCACACGCCAGGTACTTTCTTTTTCACTTCCTGACACTCTTGGGAATCTCTTGAAAGTTAGATTTTAGCATGATAATAAAAAAAATGTATAAGTATCATGAACTTTTTCTTACATTTAAAACTACATCTAAAAGAAAAGATATTGTTAATATTTTTCATAGAACACTTATTCACAAATGTAGAAACACTGATATTCTGTAGATTAAGATTTGGAAATCTCTGCAGTAGATGACAAAGCCCCTTCAGAATAAAGGAGGAGTGTTATATTGCAAGACCCTAAGTGAAAACAAAAACAGTATCTTCTTTCATCCTTGTAAACACCAACGGGATGTTAACAGAAGTTTGCTAAACCATAGTGTCATTTCTACTAATTTTTTTAAGCCTCACCCGCAGATAAGTTTATTGATTTTAGAGCTAGACAAAGGGAGAGAAAGAGAGAGAAAAAAAGATCAGCGTGAGAGAGAAACGTAGATCAGTTGCCTCCCATTTGCACCCCTACTGAGAATCTAACTCACAAGCTAGGCATGTGCCCTGACCAGGAACTGAACCCTCACTCAGCCTTCTGGTGTACAGGATGGTGCTCCCACCAAAGGAGTCACCCAGCCAGGACTCATTTCTACTCTTAAGAGACACTGCTGGAAACAGTACACATTATATTTTTTCAAAAGCTGTGGGTCTTCTGATATACGTGTGCATGCTGAGCATGTTAGGGCTGGCAGACATTATTAAAACCTGTTCCTGAAGACAGAGAACCATTAAGAAATGATAAATATTAAATTCACAAGTCAGTACTCTGTTTGTGTTCTAGTTTGATATATGGGGCTCTCGGGTTCTCCAACCTCATCAACCCGTGATTTCCTTCATCCCTCTCTGCAATTATCCTGGAAGGAATATTTTCTACCTAAAGAAATGAAACAAGAATGATCCTTGATATCTCTACTTCATATCTCTACAGCAGGTGTCATACTATTTATTTTCATCTGTGTTGTATGTCCAGCTGATCTAATTAGAAACCTCAATTAGTAACAGCAAAAAATCACAAAAAGATTTCTATACTGTTAGTTTTAGAATGTATGGCTGATAGGCGAAGCAGAGCAGCACAGGATATTGTGACCACAGATCATTTATGGCGACAAATACCATTGTGTGATGCAGGTTCATCTGGGCTTTGTATGCCCAGAGTACCTACTGAATTCATTTTCTTCAAATAAAGGTTCAATCACTGAAAGAGAAGGACTAAAGAGCTACTTAACCATTGTGTAATAAGTGCATTTCAAAACATGTTGCACCATATGATTCTGATATAAATATATATTATAGATACAAAAAATTATATAAAAGTTACTTGTGAACCAAAAAAAAAAGATGTCATTTGTATTGCGTATACAAAAGAAATTTCTATAACACAGGTTATTTTCAAAAGCAAGACAATGATTCAGAAATATGCTTCATTTATATTTTTTTATTACAGACATTAGCCTAGTTCAGTTTTTATTTATGGTTTAGTTGTATATTATTGGGTATTTAAAGATATCGTAACTTAACAATTCAATCCTGCTCCCAATATCAGCTTGCTAAAGAAGAGCACGCAGTGGAGAGTAAGCGGGTAACTGAGGCCAAACCGTTCTTCAGCGCGGCTTCAGTGGAGATGCAGAGAAGGCAGCCCAGAGGAAGAGCACAGACAGCAGAATGCGGAGACACTCAGGTGCCTGCTTTCCCTTCCACTGTGTACATCATCTTTTCTTTGTCCTGGAATATAAAAACTACACACCTTGTGTTTCATGTTTCCAAAGTTAAAACAAATGTGTTTAACCAGAGAATTTTTTAAGTAACGGCTGTGATGGCTCACGTTTCAGAAAATATCACAATATCCTAATTATTGAAGAGGCTCAACATGGTGTTATCTCTATGTTTATTTTGAATGTTCTTCTAAAGTAAGAGGAGTACATGGAACTTGCAGTTTCTATTGTGTAACCTGTCTTGAGAAGGCTGTATTCAGTTAGTATATCTCATTTTGCAGGCAATTTTCTGACCCTGAAGAAGCAATTAAGGAAGACCTCTTCCTGGCTGCTTTGCTAAATGTTCTTAGTGCCATCTGCTGCATGCTTCCGGCTACTGTAAAGGGAACTACTCTGGTTAATTCGAGTTTATGAGTCTAGAAAGAGCTGGGATCATATGTATTGACTTGTAATCCATGTGTGGAAAGAAAACACACTATAATAGCATTTTCACATAGAAAATCCTTTTGCAATTTCTAGATGTAGTTAATAGTAAAAGTTAGCTTAGTGATTCTTACACTAAAAATATTTCTTTAATGTACTCTATTTTCTCTATTTAAAAAGTCTATGTGTAGTAATTCCCTCTGATACTTATCAGTAGAATCAGCTTCAGCTCTTCTAAAGTGAAGCGATTATTATCTTCCTGCTCATTCCTTAGAAAAGTAATATATCTAATGTATTTTAAAGCAGCAAAAATAGTTTAATGACACTAATAATAAAGTTCACTGGGTGTTCATATTTTTAAGTAAAGGGTATGTTTTGAGCTAAAAAATAAATAGGAAGATGTTAAAAATGAGATTAACCCATTATGCTGAAGTTATTTCCAACAATACATATTGGTAGCTAAGCTACTACCTAAGTGGAGACAAAATTCTGCTTGTGGTGGTGATACTATTTTGTGGAACAGAAAAAGTTGCACCTAAATATGCAACCCTGTGACTCCTTAACCAACAGCGTTTGGAAACTGTCTGTACCTCCTCCGAGGACTGGTGCCCATCATGCAACTGTATCCCTTGGATACTTTATTTCTTTATTTAGGTTGTCTTTTTCTGATATAAAATTGACTGCTATAAGATTTGCTGTGTATTAGGGTGGCTAGCAGTTAAGATCAAGTTCTTGTGTTTATCCTGGTTCTAGTTTGTTTCCTTGTTCTCATTCTGAAGTTCATGAATGTCCTCAAAGTTCAAGCAAGCGCACTGCCTAGAGCGACTCTGTTATTTAATGGATGCTCTTCCAGCTCCCAGCTCACCTGGTGGGTCGTTCTTTGGATCACTTGCAAAGGGCTCATTAAGTACGAAATTTCAAGAAGATTTTTACAGTTTGTTGCAAAGCATGCTGAAACATGCTCTGCTGAGATAATTACATAATTTAATCCTTAATAGTCAAGTTTATGACCTAAATATGTGGCTATAAAATACCCAAAGGACTGCCATAGTTTCTATCTTTTAAACTATCTACTATCAACAGTTACAATGTAATAATCCCTTGTGCTCATTTTCTTTTTCATTCCGGAGAATTATACTTTCCTTTCACCTTGTCTATAGACCGTGCCTCATCTAGCAGATAATTAATTCAAGAATTCTATTCCCTGTAGTGTTTCAAGATCATAGCCTCCTAAAAGGACATAAGCCAGTTCCTCAATATGGGAAATGAATCAGACAGTGTGATAATGCAAAAGGTGTTTAATTATTTATAAAACAAATCACAGTGGCAAAGTGATAAAGAAGCTACAAACATTAGACTCAATGAAAGACTGCCAGGACAAGTATGATCAAAGCTCCGGTAAGCTAACAACAAATACATTGTAAAGACACTGAGGTTGTCAGGACTCTTGAAAGAAAGTATCAGGGATTATTTCTAAAAGTCAATTGACTAGAGTTAAAAAAAACCTTTCCTCAGCACCATTGAAAATAAAGTAATGTTTAGGTTTTCTTTTTTAGTTGCTAAGAATAAAGAATAAACCGTATTTTGTGTGCCACACACAACAGAACTTCACCATGGTTAATGTAGACCCACATGGACTCTTTCCTAGGAATTCATGTCGTGAACAACCTACCCGGATTAGAAAAGGAACACTTCTTTCCCCAGAATAGTATTTCTTTCTAAAATCCCTCTGTTTGGGATTGGGAAATAAAACCACGAGGCAGCTCCTGTCTGTCCTAAATACCCTTTTGCAGTGTTTTATCCAGTTTCCAAGTTTTTATGCTCCCCTAATGCCTCTTCTCATGGATCAAAGTATTCTGATAACTCCATTCTTTCTACACGACAGTGCCTTGCTGAGCTTCCATTCATGGGAGCTTTTACATGATAAGAAACAGCCATAGAGGCAGAATAATACCTTCAAAACACTTGCATGTGCACAGCCTACCTGACAAGGGCTGTGCTGGACCAGACGTGCTTATTGATTACGGTGAGAAAATGTGTGCTGCACATGTTTATTCAGTATTTGTACCTGACATTATTTAACCCATAAGTATTCAAAAAAAAAAAAGCAATAGAAAAACTCCTGTTTTAACCCAAGTCCATTTGGCTCCAAAATATATTCCTTTTTCAGAGAACTACACCAATTGTACAAATACCAAGAGAGCTACATAAAAATCGGAGTTGGATCGAGGACATCTTACAGGTTTCTGGCAGTGATCTTATTCTGTTCAGACTTGGTTACGAATTTAAAAAACCAACATTTAGATTATTTTTCTGCCTTTAGGTTGATTTAATTCTTCAAAACTATTGCTTAATTCCAGCACCTGCCTTTTATCCTGACATAGTTAGCATCTAGTCTAAATCATGGGACGTGTCACTTAAAAGTATTTTCTGTTGTCCTGCGTAGGCCCCGTTGCAACACTTGGTTCAGTCTTTCCTGTTCCTTCTCCATTTGCCGCCCTTTCTGGACTCACCCGAGTCCCCCACCCCAACCCCCCACCACCGAGTCCTCTCTCACCTTTCTTTCCTGCCTTTCCGAAGAGGGACTTCTTGAAACATTTCAGAGAAGACAGGAAAGGTCTAGGAATAAATTCAGTAAAGTAAGTCTTGTGTATATAAGATGAAAGTTTCAGGAATCTGTTGGGGTAATAAAAGAGAAATTTAGAACTTGCTCCAAGGGGAGAATGGAGTTGGGCATTTCTTGAAAACCAACACCCAAGTGTACAGACACAAAGTGTTTCTGAGATAGCCCTTTTTAGCGTTGTATCAAGCATAGAATGCCCAATTATCTATCAGGAGCAATGTGGAAAGGCCCTCCTAAGGGCCTCTTAGATCCATCTTTGTTCAAAAGATAGAAATTAAACTGCAGCTTTATCCCCTAACAAGAGCGCACACTCCGCTCTCCCCTGGAGAGTTGCAGGAATGAGCTTTCAGGAGACAGGTGAGTAATCTCAAATTCCTCTGCGAGCCCGCGGCCGGGTAAATGTTCTCTGCCCACTGAACGAACTTAACACTCACATGCCTTGGGTGAGAACGTCTCATATTTTCATCATCTATTTATTGTACTAAATATGACTTTAGGATGGTATAGTTTTCCTGATTTTCTTCACCCTTCATTTTTCTGATTACAATATTCACTCTGTTTTGCTGAGTAAATTGACTCAGGTTACTTTTCCTGGGATTAAGAAGTAGTATAGTATAGGAAAATATTCTTTCTGCTTTGCTTCTTGATAGCACTGTACAATCTCATATAGCCACTTAAAGCTTAGTATTAAAAGGGCTCCTGTGATCAGCCTTTGAAAATGACTCATTAAAGGGCCTAAGAACATAAAGAATGTTTCAAGATGGACAAGGCTATGAAAGTCAGCATTTCCTCCCACTCTCATACTGGAAAACATAGAAAAGCCACAAAAATACGAAGTCTACATTTTTTTTGTCAAACTAGGAGGCAGCTATACTCCAGACTCAAAATACATGCAAGACTCACTACCAGTAGTATATCAGAGTTCTAGTTCCTCCACATCCTCACCAGCACTTGATACGTCAGTGTTTTTAACTGTAGGCATTTAAATAGGCATGTAGTTGTTTTCTGTTGTGATCTTAATTTGCATTTACCTAATGACCAGTGACGTTGAGAATCTTTTCATGTGCTTATTTTCCATCTGAATATCTTTGGTGACACGTCTGTTAAAAGACTCTGACAATTTTAAAGACTGATTTGTTTTTCTTATTATTGTGTTTTGAGAATTCAAATTTTGCTGATCTCTTGGGCGGGCAGTCGTATTGTTACCTTATTACAATTTTAACTGGCGTTTTCATCATTATAAATGAAGTCAAATACTTCTGGGTTTATTGGCCTTTTGCACTCATTTTAGGGGAAGTTTTTGCCCATTTCTTTCTATCAGATTTTCTCATTTTTTTATTGATTTGTGTAAGTTCATTGTATGTTATGGATATGACTCTTTATCTGTTACTGAATATCTTCTCCTACTCTGTGGCTTGGTAATTTATAGTACCTTTTGATGAATAAAATTTATAACAAAGTTATATTTATTGGTCTTTTCCTTTATGGTCTGTGCTTTTTGTGTCTTATCTGAGAAATATTTCCCTTTCCAGGGATCAAGAATATATTATGCAAACTTATTTCAATAGCTCTAGCATTGTGCCTGCCTCTCTGAAGTGCCTCATCATCCACCCATGAATGGTGTAAGACAGGAGTCCACATTTATTTTTCCACATGTATACTTAACTACTCCTGCACTGCTCATGTAAAAGATGTCATTTTCCACTGCTCTCCACTGCTTCATCCAATGTCCATACATGCATGACTCTGTTTCTAGGCTCTTTCTTTCGTCTCATTGAGCAATCTTAATTACTTTAGACTGCATTCATGTTACTAAGTCTTGAATCTGGTTGAGAGATCTGATAACTTATGTTTCACAGACTAACATACCTACCACTTCATTTGCTTCTTATGCCTCTCAAATCTTTTATCTGGGAGAATTTTTATCCTCTTAAGTACATCTTTTGGAATTTATTTTAAATACAGTTTTGTGGGTGTCGAAACTTCCATTTTTTGTTTATCTGAAGATGTTACCTTCATTTCAGAGGATAACTTCACTGACTATCTTAGAGCACTGGAGATAGTGTTTTACTGACTTTTAGCATCCTTGGTCGCTGTTAAGGAGTAAGTTGTCAGCCAAGCTCTTGTTATTTGGGAAGTATTCTACCTTTTCTTACCCCTGTTGTACTTAAGATTTTCTCTTTGCCTTAGGCATTTTTCATTTTCATTATTACATGTCAAGATGTGTGCTTATATTTTAATTAAGATTTTATTGATAGTTATAGATTCACATACAGAAAAAAATACTACGGAGTGATCTCACGTGTGCTTTTCCTAGTTCTCCCCCATGTTAAAATTTTGTTAAACTATAGTATAATATCATGATCAGGAAATTAACATTTATACCATCCTCTAATCTTATTCAGATCTTTCCAGTTTTATTTGTGCTTATTTGCATGTGTTTAGTTTTATGCAGTTCTATCACATGCGGTACCCTGTGTGTCCCTTACCCCAGTGAAGATAGAGTAGTTCCCAAACCATGGGCACCCCTCATGGTGCCTTCTTATTACCACACCTGTCTCCTTTCTGCAGCCTCCTGATCTGGAGAGAAAAACTGCAAAATCCAACTCCTACCCATGTTATTTTAGATCTTCTCACTCTATGTTCTGTGTACCATAGTATGTCATTGCAGTTTTCATCATATGTCTCTTTATGCTGCATTTTGGAAGGCTATTTTAACCCATCTTTTAGCTCACTAAGTTTCTTTTCAGCTATTTCTAGTTAGTTGTTAGCTCTTTTCACTGGGTTCTTAATGTATAGTTTTAGCATGAGAAGACTGATTAGATTTTTTTTAATCAGTGTATTTTTCAAAATAATTTTCTACTTCTTAAACCTGTTTTCTTTTAATATTTTTACCTTATAAGCATAAGTTGCCTTATGTGTCTTTTAATTTAAATATCTGAAGTCCTTATGATTTTATTCTATTATCTACTTTTCTAAGCTGGTTCTAATTTATGGTATTTTCTTTCTTGTATGTCTGATCATTGTACTGAAAAAAATTAATTGCAGAAGTAATGTGAGGCCTCAAAAGAGAATTTTCACTTGATTTTGCCAGTGGCTTGCATTGCGAAAGTGTCATCTGCTGAGGCTGCAGGTTCAAGGAAGGGTTTCTTTCCTTCTGGCTTGCCCTTTCTCAGAGGGTGTAGCTCCTTTCAAGTGCTGCAGTTAGGGAGGAATTGATTTTGAAGTCTGTCCTTTTGACCCAGGAGATTGCCAAACAGCTCTGTTCCACAGCTCCTTGTTTCTTTGGGCAAAGGCAGCTTTTAGTTTTGAGCTTAACCCTCTGAATTTTCAGCTTATCCTAGATTTTGGCTAAGTAATTCTTCATTATCTTGTTAGCTCATCTACGCTCTTAGAAATTTGTAAAACATTTTATTCAGCTTTTTTTTTTTTTTAGGTATCATTCAGGATGCTGAAGGAATCACTAAATATTTTTAAATTTTTTGAAAGTTTGAGTCATGTAAATGTAATACCAATTTAGAAATTACACACATGTGCGTGCATACAGACACTATGGAAAGATTCCAAAGATGCACTTGTAGCAGGAGGAAAGTTTGGGAGAATTTTATCACAGCTCTCCCTGCCATAATACTCTGTAAAATCAACCACACAACCATGGAGTCTGTATTTTGTTATTTACTTTTGAGATTAAAAAAACGATGCACAGATTGCCAAAACTTCTTGGCACAAATACAACTAAAACACAGAATGGAGCACGGGGGTGAAGGAGAGCAGAATTATTTTCCATATTAATCACACAAGTTCATTTACTACGGCAAGTTTCTAAGGCAGCTGAATTTAAAATAATATATCAGGTTTTTTTTTTTTTTTGGTTTTAAAAACTGTGCCTTCAAATTAGCTAAAAGCAAAGATAATAGCTGTTATTGTTACATTCAATTTGTCTTCAGTAGCCCGTTGAGTTCTGGAAAAGTCAATAAATGGAGTCTAGGAAGATAAGAGAGTAAGCCCAGGCCTTGATCTACAATTAATTGAAGGCTCATCTCTACAAGGCAGCAGCAACTTCAAATAGCAATAGCTAAGTACCTCTTAAACAGGGCTCCTTGAACAGCAATTATGCCTTAAGCAAAGAGGGGGACAATTAAGATAACACTAACAAGGAGAGACATAAGGACCCACATATAACCGAAGGGAAGAAGACCTCAAGAGTATATGTTTGACAGAGATGTTTCTATTTAACATCCTATAAAAGAAAGAAAGCAACAAGTGTTGGCAGCTCATAATGTTGACTGAAAAAATAGGTATTTTTACATAAAAAGATTCATAATTTAAATGAAGACAAAAGGTGATGTGGATTTCTATAAGTAAATCCCACTTAGCACTTTCCATAAGTTCATTCCACTTAACCTTAAAGTATCCCCACCCCACAAATTCACTCAGATCAAGCTGTGCTTTACTCTCAAGATATTTTAACCCTTCACTTACAGCAATCTTCAGAAAGTCAAGAATGGTAAAGATTTGTGAGCTATCATTATCCTGTTGTTCATCTCTTCTCCTTATCAAAAATGTCTTAGTCATTCCAGAGAGGGTTTACAATGAAAAAAAGATACTTAAGAACTTGCACCAACGTTTATTCATTCCGAATCAGAACTCTGTTAGCTCCTGG
>PVJI01016383.1:0-38413 GCA_004026765.1 Micronycteris hirsuta
GAGGGGAGACTATCAAGTTCACTTCATGAAGCTACCATTACACCTAAATAATCCTGATACCTAAATTATCCTAAACAGAATGTAGGCAGAGTATGGGTGATAAAACTATTCTGATGAGGGTTTAGATGGAAATGAGGATCATATTATTGGAAACTGAAGGAAAGGCAATCCTTTCCATAAAGTGGCAAAGAACTTGGGTGAATCATGTTTGTGTTTTAGTGCTGTGTGGAAGGTAGAACTCGTGAGATATGAAATGGAATTTTTAGCTGAACTATTTCTAAACAGTGTTGAAGATGCAGCTTGGCTTCTTTTGACTACTTATAATAAAATGTGAGAAGTGAGAAAGGACAAAGATGAAATTGTTAAGCAAAATTGAAGCAGAATTTAAAGATTTGGAAAATTCTCAGCCTATCCATATTACAAAAACTGAGAACACTAAAAATGTGACCGAGTGACCCTTTGATAATGAGACTAGTGTAAATCAGCCATCTCAACAGAATACAGGAGCAATTCTTCAACAAACCTGAAGAGTGACCCCAAAGGTGAATCAAATTCCATCAAAGCTACCACCTCCATCACAGGCCCACTGTGCATTGGCCAGAGGGCAGAGTCATTTCAAATGTGGGGGCCAGATGGCCAGGCAGCCAGGCCAGGATGCCCCTGCTCAGTGTCTCAGGGTCTGGGCCCCTGCAGAGAGCTTAGCATGGGCTATACACTGCAGAGCCATGGGAGCATGGTTAACTCACCTAGATTTCAAAGAATGGAGCCAACCATCAGAACCACAGGCTAGGGACCCCACATTAGGAGAGCCACGGCCACAGGACCCAAACCTGGAAACCACACAGCCCAGGCAGAGAGGTGCTGTGGGAGTGAGGCCACCGCAGAAAGCCACTCATATGGCTGTTCCACTGAGCCGTGACGGTGACATCATCAAGTCAGAGGATTATTCTTGAGCCTTAAGGTACAACATTGTTTGCCCTGTTAGGTTTGGGTCTTATTTGAGACCCGTTATCCCTTTTCCTTCCTATCTCCCCCTTTTGGAATGGGAATGTATACCTTATGTCGCTCCACCATTGTATTTTGGAGGCACATAACATGTTTTGGTTTCACAGGTTCACAGCTGAAGAGGAATTTGACTCAAGGATACCTTAAGTCTCACCCATATCTAATTTTGATGATATTTAGATGAGACTTTGGACTTTAGACTTTAGAGTTGTTGCTGGAATGAGTTAAGACTTTTGGAGTTGCTGAAATGGAATGAATGGTTTCTGCATGTGAGAAGGGAACAAATTTGGGGCATCAGGGATGGGATGTTATGGACTGCATGTTTGTGTCCAGCCAAAAGTTATATGTTGAAACCCTGCTCCCAATGGGATGGTATTAAGGGCCAGAACCTTTGAGCAGTAACTAGGATTAGATGAGGTCATGAGCATGAAGCCAATGTGAAGAAAACCATATATAGAGAGAATCAGAGTCAAATGTCAGGGTAACCCTAATGGTGTCTAAACCTGGATTCCAGCTATCCAAGAGCCACTGCCAACCCTGTCTGTGAGACTGGGCTATGTGACTCAAACACTTCTTTTTTTTTTGCTTTAGACTACTATGTGTCATTTGAATCTCTCACATCACTTGAATTAGAAGAAGAGCTAAGAATTGCAATTTCTTCTCCCCTGATGAGTAACAGGGCTGGAAGTGTTGCTGTGAGGGTGGGCAGTTTAAGAAAGGGCAAGTAGGGAGTCTCCTCCCAACAGCTATATCTGACGTGGCACATTGTTACACTGTATTAATAATTATTACAATCATTAATGTGCAGCAATAAAAGTACTTTTGCCTATGGTTCAGTTTATAGTTTTAAAAACACCTTTCATACTTATTCTGACAAGATATTAAAAATAATCCTGCAAACAGTTAAAACAGATTAGTAAACCAAGACAGAGTCTGGCTTGAAATCCATTTTCCCCACCATCCATCCACCTAGACATGGTTTTCCAGAGAAGAATGTTTCTGATTACTGCTCTCATAAAGATTCAGAACACTGATTGCTTAGTAAATGTTCTTCACGTTCACAAACAAAAGTATTTCATTTCTTGTAAGGCTCAAATAGCAATAGCTTACTTTTATACCAAGCACATGTCTATTCTTTTTGTTTGTCTAGACTCCTTATTTATTTTGGTATCTCCAAACTCTGATAGATATTAAAGATAATTTTTTGTACATGACATTTGCTTCCCCTCAAGGTTGGAAATAATGATTTAAACAAATTTAACCCAATAGACATTTGGAATTTAGATAGTGAGCCAACTTTTGAACTTCTCACAGACACTAATCCCTTAGTTGCATTTATATCATAGGCAATTAATTTGGCTGAAACAAGTATTCTTTGATGACCATCAAGCATAAAGCAAAGTAATTTTAATATGATAGAGTTATTATTGACTGGGGAATATTATGCAAAATTGGTATAACTAAGCTAGATCAAAAAGGCTCTCTGATTATAAAACATCAAAGGTTTCAGGCAAGTTGTTCCTCAGAGACAAGTCTAAAATACTGGAAAACCCAATTATACCATTACATTAAGGAATGACTTTAATGATAATAGACAGAGGTGGAATTGCAAAATTGCACTGAATCAGTTCCATGAACTGCTTAGTTAGAGAAATAGTTCACACTAAGCATCTGTCACACAATCATGTACACATTATTTTTAAATGTATGGTTTTGGGAAAAATGTATGATTTGTAGTTAGTCCCAGTTTGGCCAATTACTAGACATTTGACTCTAGGTTATTTCAACATTCCTGAACATTCTTCTCCTTTGTGAATATAGTTTTTTGAAAATTGAAAGGAAGTATATGGAGAAACCATACAAATGTATAACCATAAATTTCTATATCAATCTTGATTATTATTAATGAGGCTGTTTTTTCTGAAGTTAAATATAGGAACAACTTTCCAAAACCTCTTACTGGAATTAAACAAGTTAAAACAGTATTCTGGAATTTTGTTTTTAACACAAATAATAATTACTTTAGATTTATAAACACACACAGAATATGTAAACTAATTTTAATATTTAAATGAAGTAGCAAAGTCCCTGTTTACTTTAGTAGCTCCCCAATAGCTGTAGAAAATATTTATCCAAAGTATTTACAGATTCAATACAATCCCTATCAAAATCCCAACAGCATTTTTTATAGGAATAAAAAAATTTATCCTATATTCACAAATGACATCATCTTATATATAAAACACCCTAAAAAATCCACAAAATAACTATTATAGCTAGTAAATGAGTCAGCAAAATTGTAGGACACCCAAGATCAACATAAAAATCAGTTGTATTTCTACATGCTGGGGGTGAGCAATCCTAAAATGTAAACAAGAAAACAATTTCATTTATTAATGTATCAAAAGGAATAACTATTTAAAAATAAATTTAACCAAGCAGTGTAACACTTGGGCACTGAAAACTACAAAACATTGTTGAAAGAATTTAAATAAATGAAAAGACATCCCTTGCTCATTAATTGGAAGACTTAATATTTTAAGATAATCCTAAATTAATTCCCAAATTCAATGCAATCTCTATTAAATGTCAAACTTCCTTTTTGACAGAAACAGACAAGTTGATCCTAAAAAGTTCATATGGGATCACAAGAGACCCAGAAAAGCCAAAACTACCTTGAAAAATGAAAACAAAGTTGGGGGATTCACAATTCCAATTTCAGTACATTTGCAGTAGAGAATCAAAACTGTGGTATTGGCCTAAGAAGAGACATAGAGATCAATGGAATATGTCCAGAATGAAATCCATAGAATTGATTTTCAACAAGGGTGCTAAGATCATTTAATGAAGAAAGAAAAGTTTTTTAAAACTGGATGTGGGGTCACTGGATATCATCCTACATAAGGAAGAACATTGATCCCTATATCACACAGCATACAAAAATCAACTCCAAGTGAGTGTCACACCTAAATGTAAAAGCTAAAACTATAGAATCCTGAAAAGGAATGAGAGGTGTAAATCTCTGTGACCTTGGATAGGTAACAGTTTTTGGACATATGACATAAAAGCATAAGCAACCAAAGAAAAAGAGATAAATTGAACATCATCAAACTTAAGAAAAATTTTGTGTGCTGAACAGTGGTTATCAAGTCAGTGAGAAGATAACCCACAAAATGGAATAAAATATTTGTAAATAATGTATCTAATAAGGTCTAGTTTCCAGAATACATAAATAACTTTCACAACTGAATAAGAAAAACAAACTGACTCAAAAATGGGCAGAATTTGCCCTGGCTGGTATAGCTCAGTGAATTGAGCGGGAACCAAAGGGTCCCAGTTTGATTCCCAGTCAGGGCACATGCCTGGGTTGCAGGCCAGGTCCCCGGTGAGGGTCATGTGAGAGGCAACCATACATTACTGTTTCTCCCTCTCTTTCTCCCTCCCTTCTCCTGTCTCTAAAAATAAATGAATAAAATCTTAAAAAAAAATGGGCAGAATTTTTGAATAGACGTTTCTTCAAAGAATATATTGAAATGGCCAATAAGTACATGAAAAAAATGCACAAATCATTTGGTAAATGAAACAATCAAACTATGATAAGCTAACTTCTTCTCATCCACCAGGATGGTTAAAGTTTAAAAAGAAACAGGAAATAAAAAGTGTTGGCAATGATGTAGATAAACTGAAACTCTCATACATCACTGGTTGGAAGATAAAATGGTAGAACTGCTATGAAAAACAAGTTGGCAGTTCCTCAAAATGTTGAGTGGGGAGTTAATATATTACCCAGAAATTCCATTTCTAGATACATGCCTGAAAAAAATAAAAGCCTACATTTATGCAAAACTCTGTACATGAGTGATCGTAGTGGCATTATTCATAATAGTCACAATGTCGAAGCAATCGAAGTGTCCATCAACCAGTGAATGAATAAATATGATGTGGTATATCCATACAATGAAATATTTTGAGGCCTAATAAGGACTGAAGTACTAATACATGCTACAGCATGCATAAATCTTGAAAACAGTATTTTCAATGAAAGAACCCAGGCACAAAATACCACCTATTGTATGATTTCCTTTACTTGAAATATTAAGAATAAGCAAATCCATTAACACACAAAGTAGATCAGTGCTTGCCAGTAGCTTGGGGGGAGGGAAGGCTGGGAGTGACCGCTAATGAATCTAAGATTACTTTTGGGGGTGATGAGAATACTTTAGAACTTGACAGTAGCGATGGTTGCACAACTTAGTACATGTACAAAAATAACTGAGTTGTAAGCTTCAAAATTATTTAAATGATAAACTCTGTTATATAGTATCTTAATTTTAAAAAATCTTAATAATCATTGTGTTTAAAATTTAAACATTAAAGTTAAGTGTAAATAGTTAAGTCTGACATTAATGAGGCAGAAGTGCATGTGTTCCAAAATTCTTTTATGGTATGGTTACAAAGGAAGCACGTTATGAATACAGGTTTTACTAAATACTTCTTTATATACCTTTTCATGACAGTTATTATAAAAATCATATATCCATACCAATCAATTTTTATATTAGTTCTTTATTTTTTACTCATATTCTTAAGATTTAAGAAAGCTATAAGAAGTAACAGACCTTACTGTTACTAGACCATACTTGAATCAGTTACCCATCAGACACACTTTGGTGGAGGAGAGGCTGAATTGTAGTTTATTGTGAATGTTACAAAAATGAGTCTAAGAATATTAGCATTACCCCAGTCAAACATAATAATAGTATAATAGACAGCATCTAGTTAGATGGCTTCTGTATTTTTGTCATAAAACTTTATTATATGAAGAAGTCACAACATTTCTGGAAAAGGGCCCATCTGCTGAGAATTAATCTAAGGACAAACATTTGCTTAATTAAGTGTAATCACTCATATGAATTAAAATTTTCTACTTATAATAATACCAAAGAACATCTTTTCAAAATGTTATTTCACAAGGTCATGACAATTCATATTATAGACATTGAATATCTTGGATTTTTATAAATCTGAGAATATGTCTCCCCCATCAAAAAAATTAAAAGGTCATGTGAGCAACTCCATACAGCTATTGCAAGATCCCTCTTTCTCCACAGTGAAACGTATCCAAAGGTATTGGCTTAGTTTCAATTACTTTATACACTCAAGCAGAAGCTAAAACAGATGCTTCTGTACATATAATTAGCCTATGTAGAAGCTCTTGTGGCTTCTCTCTTTTGTCAGCCCTCTTGCTCATTGCCCGATTCCCTAAACACATCAGGTGACTGATTGCTAGGCAACCAAGCAATACTATCCAGAGAATTCTCCTACCCACCTCAACAGATGCCATCACATTTAGATACAAGGGGTTCAAAGCTTCAGAATTTGTTATGTGACCCAGTAAGTCAGTGTCATTTGGTGGTACATTTGTGATGAATAAAATATAAAGGTTGATCACATCAAAATGCTCATATTGAGACACTTTAATACCAACACTTCATGATTGTATGGTACAAAAGTTAAAAAATAAAAAAAAAGGAAAATATAAATGAAATATAGCATTTTAAAAAGTGCCTGGCTGGTGTAGCTCAGTTGATTGAGCGCGGGCTGGGAACCAGGCGGTCCTGGTTCAATTCCCAGTTGGGGCACATGCCTGGGTTGCGGGCCAGGTCCCCAGTGAGGGCCATGTGAGAGGCAACCGTACATTGCTCTTTCTTTCCTTCTCCTCTCTCTAAAAATAAATAAATAAAAATCTTTAAAAAAAAAAGTAACACTTTCTTCATTGCTGACACAAAAGCTAAAACCATGTAGATTTGTTTTACTTATTTACAAAGGTTTTTGTTTTAGAATCAATTAATTGATAAGTATTGTGTTCTGTTAACAGTTCCTGCAGTAAATAAAAGCATTTTAAAAAAGAAAACAGCATTCTAGAGTTCAAAATGTTTTCATAAAATTGTGATTTTTCCAGACTGCTCCTAAATTTATCAAATTCAGCCGCTAGCTCCGGTTTTACTATTTATGTAATCTAGGATCACGTTCTGTGCCTAATTGACTCTTCAACATGTTTTTGACATAGCAGGTCTCTTTACAGCCATCAACCAACATTCAGATTAAAGAGAATTCAGTCAAAATGTCTTTGGGTTGTATTCTTTTAGTAAGCTGTTACAGCAATCCTTTACAAAAGATTGTTAGGACCTGTTAATGTACATCAAATAACCATAAAATGTTACATTAACGATGACATCTGAGTAAAAGATGGCAAGTTCAAACATTTAATTTTTCTCCCTTTAAGGCATCTTTCCAAAAATATGTAAGGAATATGTGTTTGTAAAGCACTTGGTTGTCTCAAACATAGGTTTCAACTCAACCAGAGGTTTCGCAAATTAAATGAGTGAGGTTTAGAATTTTTCAAGAGGAGATGAAGTCAGTGGTGCTCCACTGTGAAGAGCTGACTTTCAATAAAAAAGAATTCATTAAACAGATCCAGAAGCCTTGCTCAGGTACCAAACAACCCCCCCCGCCCTGCATATTAAAAGGAAAGTATAGAAATGAAGTTAATAATTGCATATTTATTATGAAAAATGACTGTGATGACTAAGACTTGCATAATAAGGATAATGTGCAATGCTATTTGACATACTTTTTTTTATTGTTGTTCAGCTAGGGTGGTTCCCATTTCCCCCCATTACTCTCTTTGACCAGAGGGGAGGGGAGAGGGAAATAATGGGGGAAAGAAGGGGAAGGGGCCAGCAATGGAACATGAATAGAAGACTCATGGGCGTGGACGATGAGGGGGGATTGACGTGGGAGGTGAGGGGGCGGGGTAGGGGTGAGCAATAGGGAAAAAGACGGGACAACTGTAACTGAACAATAATTAAAAAAAACAAAAAACCTTATTTGAAACAGCTGTATTATATGACTGTTTTGATGCTAGGTGTGTTATATTAGGCATGTTTGCTATTCTAGGAAAGAAACGAAAGCTCAGAGAGGCAAATACTCGGCATTGGAATCATGGCCATGTAACTCACAAATCAGTGGCATTACATAGACACTTAAAACCTACCAGGCAAGACCATGCACTTCAGATATGCTTCTGAATGAGTTTCTCCTTTTCAATTAAAAACTAAAATGTTGTGGCATTTTCAACATTATATATAATGTAGGTTCAAGAAAAAGTAAATTGTATATTATAGCAGATGATGGAGTCAATAAAAAAACACTAAGATATTATGAAAACTAACAAATTGGTCATATCAAGGGCTTCTTGCTTCTCTGTGAATAGATTCACAAGCTGAACTCAAGTAGGAGATAATCAAAGTAAACTCCAACAGTCAAGCAGTGTCACCAAATCATAGATCTGACTGTGTGCATTTTGCTTGTGGATCTGTGCTACCATATTTCAGTTGTGTTTGCATTGTAAGCACAAGTTACTTTATGAGGCTGGAGCCCTTTCTGGCCATACCCCCATAAATATTACAGATTTTTGAAGCCTGTATATAAAACAATATGAATTCTGTTTCTTTTAGATAGCTCCACCTTGAATTAAAAGTATTTGCACTAGCATAAACATTCATGGAATTAATATGTCTGCATTTGAAGGTTATCTATATTTTTAAATTGCTGATTATTTGGGAAAGCTAGGGTTAGATTTATTCCTCCTGAGATTGTTCTTCCAGTAAATCAACCACTGGGAGCAATTCCAAACAAAGCTTTCTTTTTTCTCTTTCTATATAAAACCTGATGTGAGCTGCAGCTAAAGTGGTGATGGTCTACATTGAAATGGGGAGGAAAAATGTTCAACTGATTTTCTAAAAAGCGTTTTGTTACAATCAAAGAGAATCATTATCATGTGACTTCACTTTTACAGAGTCATATGGGCCCATCATAAATCTCCAGAATCCTATTCATTCAGACTGAATGCAGTGACTTCTGAATTTTGTGAACTTCTAAGGCAGCATGGAAAGAAGCTTTAAAATAAGGGAACAATTGAAGATGTAGTGTAAGGGCATATATAAAAAAGCTGTCCTTCATAGGTCACAGCCAAACATTTGTGCTTATGATATGGCTATCTGACTGGCACACATGGGATGGATATTGAGAATATTTTAGTCCAATTAATTCTGCAAAACTTCAACAATAGCTAATATTTTAAGCCTTATTTATCTTGTGTAATCCTTGGCACAGTGTTAGACCCATGGTATTTATTATTATGTTGGTGCTGTCAAAATTAGGAGCAGTAATGATAGTGTTATCTTGACCTCAAACTATAAGCGTATTAGAAACAAGGATTCTTTTTAATCAATCCACCCTAAAATTTATTGCTCATGGTAGGAACTAAAAATATTTGCTTGATTTATTGAGTGTGGTAATACTGGTATTATAACTCTTTAGAAGCAAGAATTACAAGCTTAATCCATAAAATATAAGGGCAAAAAGATAATCTGCTTAAGTAATATAATTTAGATACACCCAGTAGCAGTTCATTCTGGATCCAGTTTTGGAACTTGATATGACCATTCAAGAGGTCAAATAGTCCTTCTGAGGAACAAACAATTTTGGGGTATTTTAATGTATCTCATTTAGTTCAAGATTTCTTGCTTAAGAATTTTATCATTGACCATGTTTTCAGCACATCTTCAAATAAATTTGTAGTAGGTAAAATTTCAACATTCTTAAGTACAGAATTACATTTTATGCACAGAAGATGTTTTCATGTAGTTAAAGATGATAGCTAGTTCAATTTCTACCATTATTTTGAAGTAAAACAATAAATTGTATATATATAAAATTCAGAACAGGTAAATTCAAATATCTCTACAGATTATCTGTAATAACAATGCTAGAACATACAAAGAATTATTGATGGGGTTAAGTTTTAGAAATGAAGAAAATACATAATATTTGCTATGTTTTTTATATCATATTTATTTGGAAAAAATTAAAGTTGATCCTTGTCTTCAATCCATTTCAGTGCATTTAGGAATCATGGGAGATTACTAAACCTAACCTTCAACTCATTTTATTTCATCCATTTATTCATCCTTGCACTGAACCTTCCATGTGTCCATGGTTTGGCAAGGGGTTAGAAAAACAGACTAATAAGATTTCAGCCACGCCTGAATTAAAGGAATTAATAAACTGGTGAAGGAAATGGACATACAAATTTGAAAAATTAACAGACCTGTTAAGTACCAAAAGGAATACCATGTGGGAGGGGATATGTGGAGTGTTGTCACTATAGAAGGCAGAATGGCAGTGAGCTATCAGAGAAGGGTTTTGGAAGGAGGTAGCATTTAAATTGTGTTCATACCAACCAACTGGGGGTATGAGTACTTTCACATGGGAAAATTATGTGTGTGTGCAAAAAACAAAATGATGTAAACACTTTGGAAAAACTGCAAGTAGTGAGACACGGATGAGTGCACTCGATGGAGGAATCCGAAATGAGGGTGGTTGCGTAGGGGGAGGACGCAAGGAAGGGTGCCACGTGATCCCTGACGAGAACTAGCGATGTGTTTTAAACATGGGCATAGATCTTCATCTTGCAAATAAACCTCTGGAATCATGGTAAGAGATGACTCAGAAAAAAAATCTAGTTAGAAAACTAGTCTAGCTAGAAAACAGAAGCCATAGGATTAGAGAGGATGAGAAGTGACAGATGTGCGAGGCAGGTTCTACAGCAGTTAGTGACTGGAGGAAAACAGAGAGAATATAGAATGTGAAGACAACTCTACTTTTATAATGAGTTATAAATAATAAATACAAACACCCTACAAGTGTTTCCTGGGTTTTGACCTTCCAACAACATTTTTACTTATGTCATATATTTTCCTTTTAAATGCTCTTAGTACTCAATACACTGTTGTAACTTTTAAATGTTTAGGTATCATTTAAAGTAACTGAAAATTTTAAAAACAACTGTTTTTATTTTTTAGTTCCATTTATTTTGAGTAATCTTCATTTCTTGGTGTGAATTCAAACTTCTGTCTAATATCATATGCATGCTGCCTGAAACACTCCCCTTAACATTTCTTTATCCCAAGTCTTCCAGCAAGGAATTCCCCTAGTATTTTCAGTACATTTTTGGTCTGGGAAAATCTTTACTGCTTGTTCTTTTATGAAGTTACCTTCACTGAGTATAGAATTCTGAGTTGGCAGGTTTTTATCCTTTTGATATTTTAATGATATTTCATGTCCTCTGGTTGCATAGATTCTCACGCAAAGTCTGTTTTGATTATCTTTATTCTTCTGCATCTAATATACCTTTTTTTCTCGTAATGCCTCAGGGTGTTCTCTTTGTCTTTGGTATTCATTAGTTTTGATATGATATGCCAGGATGTGTGTTTGAGTGTTTTTGGTGTTTATTCTGCTTGGTGTTTTTGGAACTTCTTGGTCTGTGGTTTGACATGTGCCAGTCATTCAGGGAAATTCTTCATAAATAACTGAATTAATATTTATAAATTGAAAAAGAAACCAGTGAAGAGGGACAGATCAACAACAAAGAAGGGAGTCAATGATAATGGATGTAATAAGAAACTAGAGGTAGTAGGAAGGGATGGGATAGGAGCACCAGAAAATGGATCAGCCCTGACCCTCTCCCTCTGTAACCGGAGTATATAGAAATAAATTCACGGATAGTGGGGCAGAAAGTTGAGAGCATTTATGTTGGGTAGCTCCCAGTTTCCTCCTGAGATGGGGTCATTTGCTGAGATCTGGGTAGGATCTGTGAGTGGTAAAGGGCAGGGTTTCCAAAGGACAACATCCAAAGGGCCAACATCACCTTTGTGTTCTCCCGAATTTCATAAATTCTGCTTTATGAGAGGTAAGCACAAGTTTAAAGAATTCTATTTTTATGCGCTATCCATGAAGCATTAAAAGTAAAACTCTGGAATGATTGGTGATTTTATTTTTATGCTATCTATAATATGAAAAATAAAAGCAGTTGATTTTGGTGTTGTCTATCTTGTCTAGTAAAGTTAAAACTTCTCAAAGTTTTCCAGCTTAAACAGTTTTAAACACCAAATTTACTTGCATTCTGTATACAAATATTCATCTAAGTTTATGAAATGCTTGCTTTACATTACCTATGGATCATCTCCAAACAGAAAACATAAGTTTAGAAGTAAATGGAAGGAGAATGATAAATTAACTTATTCTATGTCTGAATTCTCCTTTTTTCATTAAAGATTGGATTTAGTCAATGCTGGAACTGACATATCAGAATATCTCAAAAATCAATAATCCTGATTTTTTTCTACTTCCAGATAATTCTGGAGCTGTCATATTGGTGCAGCTGCAGAATTTCTGCTCTTCTGTGCCCTCTCTGCAAGCCTCTGGCAGGTGGACGCGAAGATAACAGCACTCCCACTCTCCGGGTCACGCTATTAGTATTCCCTGGTGACTGTGAATGAATGACCTCATCTTTCAGCCATGCCTGATTCTGTCACAGATGCGAAGACCCTGCCTTTGTATAGAGTAAATCCATATGTGACTTAACGGGAAAAATATTAGTCAATCTGTTATATTTGATGACATTTGAAGAGGATATCAAGTAATCTGAGATCCTTGGTCTTTTGTGTATTTAATACATATAAAATGAATGTGTTTGCTTTTGAAGTTAAGCAATAATGCTGCAAAATGACCTGTGTAAATCTCATCCCTCTTTAGTATACCTGATAACTGGAAAGTTGATAGCATTGATTTCATGACATTTAAAAAGGATATATACATATTTACAAACCCTAAATCAAGCATGTATATAGGTTAAAACAAAGCACACAGGCTCAGCATAAGTAGGAACAGACTAATCAATAAGAAACAAAGGTATTTAGTGGTAGCCAAAAACACAGACCCAGACCACAGTACATTACATGAGAAGAGAATTTGGTGTCTGATAATAGACAAACTGAGCAAACCATTGGCTTTATCAGCCTCTAGCTATGTGACTTAAGTTATTAAACCAGGCTAAAGCTCATTAACCTACTCAATGTGATGGCTATGAGGAATACATGAGATAAATTTATGTAATACTTGTCCAACATTTATCTCACACACAGTACGTACGCTCACTCAACAACTGTTGGTTGCCTCTTTTCATTTATCACACTTCAAAAACTTGGTTCAGAGAAAATGACTTATTATCTGAGCAGATATTTTGCACTACAAATTGAACCAAGAATTCTCTTGTATTATGTGGCAAAGGGGTTCTAGATAAAACTTAAAACAATATGGGACATATTGTTTACAGTTTACAGGTGATGACACTAAGTTCAGAGAAGTCCAGTAATTCATAAAAAGTCACACACTTAATAGCAAAACTAAAATTCCTGAAAATCAAATAGTTAAGTTCATTATAATCTCAGCAATAGATATCTCACACACACACACACACACGTACACACATATGTGCATATATATATATATACATATATATATATATTAGACTTTATTAATTTATATATGGTACTCCTTGTCCATAAGAAATAAAAAAGTAAGATCCCTGGCCAGTGTGACTCAGTTGGTTGGGTGTTGTCCTGCCAACCAAAAGGTCACTGGTTTGATTCCTGGTTGGGCACATGCCTGGGTTGAAGGTTTGGTCCTTAGTCAGGGAACATGCAAGAGGCAACTGATCCATGTTTCTGTCACATCCATGTTTTTTTCCCTGTCTATCTCCCCACCCTCCCTTCTCTCTAGAATCGCAAATTTGACAAACATTAAAAAAATAAAGTCAGTAAGAAACATCAGTATCTGGCTCTTCAGTATGCTCAGTACCAGCTGTGATTTGATTATATAAAATTCCTCAAAAGTTAAGAATTGAGCTACCATATGATCCAGCGATCTTTCTACGCATCTCCCCCCAAAATATGAAAACTTTTATTTGTAAATATGTATGCAATTCTATGCTCATTGAAATATTTTTCATAATAGCCAAAACATGGAAACAACCTGTCCTTTGATGGATGATTGGATAAAGAAGATGTGAAACACAACACACACAATGGAATACTATTCGGTCATAAAAAAGATGAAATATTGTCATTTGCAACAACATGGCTAAATCTTGAGAGTATTATTCTACATGAAATAAGTCATATATAGAGAGCAGGATGACAGCTATTGGAGGGGGAGGTTAGGGGGTACAGAGGTCAAGCAAAAAGGAAAAAGGATTCACGGACAAAGACAACAGTGTGTAATTTCTGGGGGCAGGAAGTATAAGGGGGTTAAATGGTAATGGAAAAAATACAATAGTTTTTTAAAATAAAAGAAATAAGTCAGATAGAAAAGGACAAGAACCATATAATTTCACTCATATGTGGATGTAAAACAAAAAGCAACAAAGGAACAAACAAAACAAACATATAAAGAAACAAAAAACCAAACTCATAGATCCAGACAACAGAACGGTATTTACCAGAGGGGAACGGGGTTGGGGGAAGACAAAGAGGTAAAAGAGGTCAAATACATGGTGACAGAAAGAGATTAGGCTTCAGGTGGTGGGCACACAGTGGAGTACTTAGATGTTGTGTTATGAAGCTATACACCTGGAATTAACATAATGTTATTAACCGATGTTACCTCAATAAATTTAATAAGAATTTGAAAAGTTAACAAGAAGTACACCCTATAAGGGAAATCTGAATTTGTCCCAAGATACATTGACCAGCACTTCAGGGACCATTATATCAGTTTCCCTATCAACCACCATCACTATCTTCCTGAATACATGACCACAATTTAGAAGGAGTGACCACGATCCTACCATTAGTGCATTTAAAAATATTTCTATTAAAATACCCCCCAAAATGAGATAGCATGCAAATGCTTATATCTCTAACCCTTAAGAATTCTGCTTTTCTAAACTAAGAAGGAAGAATATCTGGCTAATTTTATAGAGACGATCACAAAACAAAGTCTTCACCCCAGCAAAACATTGGACCTGACAATAACTAGAAATTCTCAACACAAATATTGATTGATAAACTGAATATTCCCAAATAACACCTTAGTTGTTTATTAGCTAATGAAAATAACTATTATTTATTGTGGATCTATTACATGTCAAACACCAAAAACTCACTTGCCTGAAAACACACAACTACTAAGAGGGAGAACTGGAAATTGAAACTGATGCTGTAGGACTCCAAAGCTGTTACTCTAACTAGGAGGCAAGGTAACCTGCACTATTTGATCATTTAATAAACTGACAGAAAATCCTTCTCATTCACTCTTGACAATGCCACTATGAACATCTGCAAAGATGGTTGATTTTTTTGTTTTCATTTATAAGTATTATATGATGATATTGCTATGATATATGATTTCATCTGAAGGTCCCCCAGATTTTCTTTTTATGATAAAGCAACAAGATACTTCTCTCTGGATTCTACTTCACCAGATCAAAGCACAGTGCCATGAAGTCATTAACTTCCAGGAATTAAATGTAAAAAGTCACAATATTCTTCTACTCTTGTACATGTATCACTTCCCATGTAACTAAATTACACCGTGTCTGTGATGAAGCATTACCAATATTTGCCAGTTATCCATCCCTAGAAGGAATAATAAAATCAAGCAAATGCATTCTAACCCAGGAAGGAAATTTACTGGAGCATAAAGCAATTATCTAACTTGGCATTTGACCAGAATCCTCAGGTTAACTAGAAATCAATAAGGAATTTTACTCTTGCAAAATGACCTTGACTTTGCAATCATCTTGGTCTATCTTTAAGAGGTTCTGTGAAAATGTACTTGATTTATGAAACAAACAAAAACCCACCCCCAAAGTTTCTAATGCTTTGCCAGTGCATTAAAAATAAGCAAAAGTCACTGTCATTGGCATATTTCAATCAAGGACTTGTCATTCAGAATCTTCAGTGATGTGGGAAATATTTTTTGAGGTCAAGGGAATCTTCAAAAATGAAGTAGTAGAAAAGAAATAAAATAAACTAGCAATAAGGAGGTAAAGCTCCATAATTAACATTTTGGTGGAAATATTAAGTCAAATGAACAGAAAGCCTTATAAAGAATTGCTACTGAAACAATGTAAGTTACTTCATCATGTTTGTAAATTTGATGCACATCAATTTATTTGATGAGCTATCACTACTGATTAAATCAAATTAAAATATTGAATTAATTATGCTGTGTTCCAGATATTTTGGAGATATATATTCAGTCAGTAAGCACTTAGAGAGTCCCTATTTTATGCAAATACTGTTCTGCAGACACAGAGTGAAATATGTCATTGAGCCTTCCCTCAAAGAGCTCACAGCCCAGGAAGACACATACCGGACATATGAATATAGCCCAGTCTTCACTCTTCTAAACTAATTAGCTGTATCTTCTAAGCACAAATAATAAAATAAAGCACATAAATTCTAAAGCTTATATTTATTACCATTCACTAAACAATATTTCTTTAGTCTGGGTATAACACATAGAAATGAAACTATTCACATACTTTCATATGTACTTGCTTTGGTCTCAAGAACTTAAACAATATTTTAAAAAGTATAAAGTAATATAGCATATTTTAGAGATAGCACTCTAACTTCAACACTGAAGACCAAGCATTACATTTACGTGCAGCCAATCCTGTTGACAACATGATGTGTGCCCTTTTTCTGGGGACAAATGGCCATTCACAAACACAGATGACCTATGTTTGGCACATTTAATTATAGTGTCTGGTTGTAAAGATGTAAGTAAAACATATTGAAATTTTAAATAAATGAAGTTATAACTTTACACTCTATATTTAGATTCACATGAAATATGGAAAATGGAAGGAGGACAACATTTTTACATGTTGCATTATATGTATGTATACATTTAGGTAGATATATTAACAAGTTGTCATAAGCAGATTAGGAGTTTCTGTGTGTGTTTTATATTTGGTGGACAGTAGGTATAAAATATGTTTGATATAGAACATATATTGTTTAAAAATTTTGCATTGCTTCTGAACTTTCTCTTTCTCCTTCTTTTCCATTATATCTACCAGTCATTTAATGAAGAATGCCTAGATTGCTTCGAAACAGAGACCGCTGGCCATGTTCTTTCCAAAAAAATTAAGGAGGGGCAGCCAAAATAAAAGACACAGGTTCTCTTGAATGAGCCCAGATACTTTCAAAGGGGCAGAAAGATGACTATCCATTATGGTTTGCAAACATTGGCTGTAGGAAAATGTAGGAGAGACAACTAGAACACTCAACATGCAAGCTCATTTGCTGTGAACTGAACTGTGTTCCCCCCAATTCATATGTTGAAGCCCTAATCCCCAATGTGAGGGTATTTGGAGATGGGACCTTTGGGATGTATCAGGTTTAAATGAGGTCATGAGTGTGGGTCCTTCGCAATGGAATTTTAGTGACCCTATAAGAAGAGACACCAGAAAGCTTGTTCTGTCTGCCATGTGAAGACGTGGAGAGAGATGATAATCTGGGAGACAGGAAGAAAGCGCTCTCTGGCATCTGACCATGCCAGCGCCCTGACTGCAGACTACCATACTCCAAAACTGTGAGAAAATTAATTTCTTTTGTTTAAGCCACCCAGTCTATGGTATTTTATTAAGGCAGCCCAAGTAGACAAAGATACTTTCTTAAATTTATTACTTAATTTTGAAGAAAATAACTATGTTATAAATTGCTGAGCCATAAATCTTTGTTTTTGAATTGGGAGGTTAAAGTATGTTTACAATTTATTCATCTACCTTCTGAATATTCAGCTTTGTATGGATATCAATAAAAACAAAATTTCTATATGTGCAAATAAAAATGTATATCTTTACCCATACCAGAGAAAACAGAGAAATGAATTTGAAACTATATCACACGGTATAAATATCATAAGAAATTTTACTTACAGGGATATAATCATGATTGCTTCAAGAAAAAATAACCTCTCTATACTTCTGAATGGTTAAGGAAGAACTGAATTTCCTACAGAAATTCTATAGAATCTTAACTTTCCTTCCAGTCATGATGCTGGAGACAGTCTAATATATGTGCTGACATCCATTTGTCTGATTCCCCAAGATCCATTCTTGTGTTAAACCATCAGACAGTAAAGCACATTTACCACATTATCTCATCTCTTCAAAGAACTGCTTTCACCGAGGCACAACTTAATGTAATGTTCTTTGCCTCTATTGAAGGTCGATACAGGAACCATTAGTTTGGGCAATGTTTCCTTATGTTTGAAGATTTTATTCGTGGGTGTTCTCTGTAAAGACCCAGGGAACAAATTTCCTTTTTTTTTTTCTTTAAAGAAAGGTGTCATCCTCACATCTTCCTAATGTCAAAAAACACAAATAAAAATTGTTAAATTCTCTGTATTTCAGTTTTTTTCTTAACATCTGAAAACTAAAGCCAAATATCATCTGTTATCTTGTTTTTGCTAAACCCAAGATATTCAATTTATTTAAATAGGGTGCATAAAATCTTGAAACATATAACTCAATGTATCTCTTAATGAGTTAGAATTTTTTCAAGACACACAGTACAGTAGCTGAAATAATTTCCTTTTATCAGGGATTAAACTTTTTATTTTACCACAGCTTTTCACTGATGCATTTGAAAGTAACAAAAAGTCAAATGCAACTATTTAGTCTCATAATGGCATTTCAAATATGTGCCATCTGAGAACTGATTTGCCCTTAATGGGCAGATACCGTGCTAAGTTGCAGCAAAGTGCAAAATGCACTAGATTCAGTACAATTCAAATAATAGGTCCATTTCACTAAATTTATGAGTAAAGTCATGTTGCATAGTGCCTCACAAGTCAGGCAATGTGAATTCTAAAAATAACCAGGATAGAGGATCCTCCACCTTAGTCATGTTCTAGAAAGTTAGGAATATTTTCTGACCATTGCAGATACATTCCTCCCTACTCCTCCTACTCCTATGTCTTTCTATCAGTGCCATGCTGTGCTCATGAAGGACGACCTGGTCATTTGGAACTTCACTTAAAGGGGATATTTAGAAGACCACCAATGGTTTTTATTGCATTTCAACACCAAGTTTAGGTTTGGGATAAGATAACTCAAGTATTATTTCTTCATGATAGCTAATGTGAGAATTGGTTTGAAAGTGAAGGGTAGAAGTGATACAAAAGAACATTAGCTCCAAATCACATTTTATCAGATAACCACATAAATGTCTTTCAAATCTGTTACATCTGACTTACTCATTCAGATACAAGTAGCAGGTGTAGAGTTACCATGATAGGGAACCCAAAGCAGGGATGAATATACACAATCTCACTATGTTTCACTGGCCAAACAATTTATGGCACCAGCTCAATGCCCCATCACCTAAACCAGCCCCTGAAGTCAGCTTGGGGTAACTAGTTCTTTCTGTAGTCTTAACACATGTCTCACACAGGTATATATGTAATATATATATAAAATAAATATAATATATATGTATATTTTTTAATCCTCACCTGAGGACATATCCATTGATTCCAGAGAGAGAGGAAGGGGGACTGGGTAGATAGATAGATAGATACATTGATACGAGAAAAACATCGATTGGTTCCCTCCTGAATATGCTCCAACAGTGGACCAAACCCACAATTTTCCAGAATCAAACCCGCAGCCTTTTGGTTTACAGCATGATGCTCCAACCAACTGAGCCATACTGGCCAGGGCATTTACCTAGCTATATGAACATGCCCTTTTTCTTTGTATACTTGAGACCCTTTAAGTGTTACCTAGGGAAGTTATAACAAATAACTGGAAGCTCTGATAAATGTGGCAGATTAAACATATTTATTCAGCCTCTAAGAATACCACCAAAAGGAAAATAAATCAGTAAAAATGGATAAGACAGGAGGACAAAGTAAATGAAAAACTTAACTACACCATATAAGATATATCAATAAAGATGTAGATGATGAAAATAAATTCACAAATGGTAACTGTCCTAATAAATGGAGACAATTGAAACCACTTCCAGCCAGAGAACCCCTAGAGACTCAGTAATTGAAGGTACAGGCCATTGTGCAGCAGATATATATAGGTGGAAGTAAAGGGTGGGTCTGAAAAAGGGAGAACTTGTTGAAAGTCTTAATGGGAATTTTGACCCTCATATCTATTCTCTTACCATACAATAATTTGGAGTTAAATTTCTGAAAATGTTGAAACTAAGAACCTGTGGATTTGAGGCTGCACAGGTCGGGGCAGGGACATTGTGCAATTTTAAGAACAGGAAAATTAATTGAATTACACATCCTAAAAGGACGCTAGCACTTCAGTTCTCACACTCCACTCCCAGAAGGCTAACGTCAAGTTTTCACACACCTTTTGGGCAGCAGGTTGGAGGAGTCACCCACAGGAGACTGATCTGAACCGGAAAACACAATACACATATCTCTAATCATTATGTTGCACACCTTAAAATTATACAATGTTATATGTCAATTATATCTCAATAAGACAGGGGCAATCCCATATCTACAAATACTGATTTTGGACTTTTCCCAATGAAATGGCCAAGTCCGTATGAAACAGTGCTATAGAAAGATTACAAACCTATGGAAAGAGAGCACTTCCAATTACCTTTCAAGCACCTCAGTCTTAAAGAGGTGCAATATAAGATATTTGATAAATACCCTTTAGTGAAAAATAGAAAAAAAACAGAAAAAAAGCAACTTGGAGGAGCAGAGAAGATACAGAAACACCATTAGTGGTCTCAGAGAGATAAGAAGCTACTGAAATCATGGTGTAAAAGCAGATTGCTATAAAATAGAAACAGAGAAAAAATATTATTGGACAGAAGAAGTAAAAAATTCAAAAGATGAACTTGAAGTTAAGAGACGACAGTGTGGGGGGGAATTGGATGTGGAAGGTGGGGGGTGGGCAGGGCAGGGGAGAGTAATAGGTGAAAAATGGGGTCAACTGTAATTGAACAATAAAAAAATAATAAAAAAAAAGAAGTAACTCTCTTTACTTGGACTTTTGAAACAAAAGTTTGAATATTGATTGAGGTAAAGTAATTTAGATGATTTTCATGACCAAGTAAAAGCAAGGAAATCATGTAAATAGAAGTGAAATGAATTTTCATTGTGCAAGTTACAAAAAAAATGGAAGAAAATTATGAGAAACACAGAATCCCTCCCCAAAAATTGAAAAACAGAGGGAAAGAAATTATATGGTCAATCCAGGTGTTTCAACATTGAACTAATTCACAGGTAGCAAACAAAAGGCCCGCGGGCTGAACTGGCCCTCCACCTTGTTTCTACCCAGTGGCAGCACCAAGCCGCTGGTTAAGGAGTAGTTACATTTACACGGTCCTAAAATTGCATTTGGCCCTTTGAAGGCAGCCACAAGGCTGATGTGGCCCCCGGTGAAAATGAATTTGACACCCTGAACTAATTAGAGCTCTAACACCAGAATCAAAGCATTGAACAAAATAGAGGGAATAAATTATCCAAGAAATATTATAAGAAAATTGTCCAAAACTTTAGTTTCCAGAAAGAAAATCTCCTCCCAGTGTCTAACACAGTAAAAAGATTCAAGCCAAGGTGATTATCATGATGTTTAGAGACCATAAATATAAGCATGCTAAAAGCATTAGAGGAAAAGAAAATGGATCATAAACAATCGGGAATCAGAATGATATGAAACTTTATAACAGCAACATTGAAAGCCAAAAGACAATGAAGGAATGGTTTCAACATTTTAATCTAAGGGAACATGATTTCCAACATAGAATGTTATACAAACCACAGCAAATTTTACTCAAGAACCTTCCTTGTCTCCTCCCCACCTCGTCCCCCCGTATTGCCTGCTTTGAGTGCATATGTGATGTCAGAGATGCAGGAGACATTTTCCACCATCAGAAGGCAAGTCCTGCATGAGCATGATTTCACAGAGAAGGCACCATGATCTCTGATGACTTCTGTAGCTACCGTAACTGCACAGAACTAGCTTCTACTACTTTCATATTAGCATAGAGTCATGTTATTGCTTGTTTAAGCCATTGTTGTTTTGGTGCCTCTTATAAGCGGCCATGTGCAATTTATACCGACACACACGTGAATCCAGAAACAGGCTTTATCAGATTAGTGAGGCAAAGGGAATTCTTAGGATGAGAAGCTACAAGATGAGAGTTGTATCTCACTGAGAGAGAACAACCCATCCTTATTGGAGGGGGAGGACATAGGCGCCCACAGGGAAAATTAAACTGGTGGATTAACTGATTATCTTTGACACATCAAGAGGCATTTTGTAATTTTGTCAGTGAATTTACATATAAAATGAGGTAAACACATGCTCAAACAATGCAATTGTTAACTCAATGGGAAAAAAATTTGGATGGAAAGAGTAAAATAATTCTATGATATACTTTTGGTAGTGAACAATATTTAATGAGTCACCATTTATAAAATAAAATGAGTCGTTCTCAACTGCAGGCAATTTGGTCCTCCAGAAGATATTTGACACTTTCTGGAGATATTTTTGGTGATGGCAATGGGAATGTCTCACTGTCGTCTAGTGGGTAGGTGCCAGGGTGTGGCTAAACATTCCAGGGCACAGGACAGCCCCTTACACATGTTGGCAGTGCCAAGACTGAGAAACCTTGGGTGATAGTTATATATTAGAAACTCGGAACAATGATTTAAACAGAAATTTTAATTCTGAGAAGATATAGACATGTAGGTGTTTGGGGTATGTGTGGATGTATGTACGCATACAAACAGTTTAAGAGAGATAAAACCCATTTTTATTATCATAAAATCAAGTTTTAACAAGTAAAATTTGAAGATCAGAAAGAGATGTTTAAATATATTATTTAGAAACATGCAGGCAAACATCTGCTCCGTACTGTGGGAAACGGGCTGAGGAGAAACGGGGCAGGGTATGCTGCTGCTTTGGTTATGAGCTGCTTGCTGCTGTTTGAATTTTAAAACTATATTCATTAAATTTATACTTGTAATAATCTAATATTTAAAAATTAGAAAATATAAAAATATGAATTATGGAGTTAGATTTCTTGCTTGAAAGCAATGTAAGTTTTAATCACTACTTTTCTTGGTTAAAACAACTTTTTGGGTATGAAAAACAATCTTTTCTTCTGCCTTCCTGGGGTTGATCATTAAATGTGTTACTTAGCTCACCCTCATGCCTATGTTGTTCATCATGTCTATATTAGCACCCTCCCTGAGGCCTAAAGAGAGCACCAGTCAATGGTTTACTAACTGTTGTTAAATTGAGATGCAGTTTTAATGGTTTTTGTAAAAGGTATATTCATAAGTAAGAATAGGTTGAAGACAAACAATGGGGAAATTATATGAAAAACAATTTACAAATAAATGCATCTGTCTATAAACAGATAAAAGGTTATCTAATATTGTAACCATACACAGTACAACAAAAATTATTAGGGGTTGCCATTGAGATTGATAAAGAGTAAAACGGAAAGATGACAGTAATTAGGGAATTGATTACATCACATACTGCAGGGTAAAACACATATGCCCCTTGTCAGGAGTTACTTCACAACATCTATCAAAAGCTTCAGTGCTCATTTATTTTAAAATCTGTAATTCCACTTTGCCAAATATACTGTAAAGTAATAAATGAACAAGATTCTAAAGATTTATATATAAAGATGTTTATCTTGGGATTTATGGAAGTAAAATGGCTTAGACATCTAAGAATTTGACATAAAATATAAATGAATGTATTAAGGTATATACATATACAAAGGCAAGGCAACCCTAGGTAGTTGAAGTCTGTCCAGAAGGTATCCAGCCATGTACTATGAAAAATAGAGACATTTATCGAAGAAGATACAAGATACAAGAAACACTGTACATAGGACAATAATGCTTCCATCCCCTTCAAAGTAGGCACCTTGGCACCTCACACAGTTCTCCCAATCACCATCAGCTGCACCATCGTATTTTCCTGAATCTCAATAATGATCTGAAATCTCTTCCCTTTCAAAGGTGATTTCAGTTTTGGGAAAAGTCAGAAGTCTCAGGGCACTAAATCCGGGCTCGAAGGGAGCTGAGACACCTGGGTGATTTGATGTCTCAC
Source organism: Micronycteris hirsuta (assembly GCA_004026765.1). Taxonomy (NCBI): domain Eukaryota; kingdom Metazoa; phylum Chordata; class Mammalia; order Chiroptera; family Phyllostomidae; genus Micronycteris; species Micronycteris hirsuta. The sequence goes on from PVJI01016383.1 coordinate 24,047, forward strand.
CAAAAACTCTGCATAAGATGTGATACATGAATGGGTGCATTGTTGTGAAGCTGCCAAGCACCAGTTGCCCATAGCTGCAGCCTTCTGAGTCATCCAAATACTTTCCAAAGAGGAATGTTCAAGCTTAATGCAAAATTTGATGCAGGTTCATTGCTCTACTCACTCAGAATGTCACAGCCACACAGTATATATGCTCATTGAACGTGCCCCCACTGACTAGTACAGTGAAGTCATCATTGTTCACACCTGTGCACTCCACTCCACTCTCCTTGGCTGCCAGGTTACATTGATGTAGCACAAACCATTCTCATTATATTAACAATGACTGGACTTTATCAAACAGACCTCGTATACTGACTGACATAACTGTTCACAGACTTGGGTAACTGTTCACAATATACTTAGTGGGGAATAATATTTAAAATTATATATATGCAATATCACATATGTATGTCTGAAAATATATATACAAAAGTACTATAGCAATTTTTCTCTGGGTACAGGATTGTAGGTGATTATCATTCTCTCCATGTGTTTGAGTATACTTTTCAAAATTCTATTTGGTTTTGAAAAAATATTAAAACATATATTTCCCACTGAGCCCATCACCAAATTTCCAGGCTGTAGAACTCTTGTTTCTCAAGTAATTGCAACACAAAGACCACTGATAAAACCTGAGCCCCCAGAAAGCCTCCTTCCGCTGAGCTGCCCACTTCCCCAGGACTCTTCCGACTTCCTTTCTGTTTTTCCAGGGTTTGCAGAATAGCTCTGCAGAATTTTGGAACACTATAATAACTTAACACATCCATAAACAAAATTAAGAGGGATTTGTTGATATAAGGATAGTAAACCGTACTCGGTAAACAATATTTTTATTTGTTAAGGGTGCATTTGCCATGAAAACATCACAGATTTAAGTCATGCTCACAAGAAATGCTTTCTCTTTTTATCTTAAGAAACTAGGTAAGTGAACGAAAATGTTCAAGGATGTATTCATATTAAACCAACCCCTAAAATGTGCAAGACCCAAAGCAAGAAAATGGACAGATGAAGCCCACACATATTTAAATATTTAAACGTTATAAATCAAGCTAAATAAAAATGCTTTTCTTCTTATTTTGACAAATCTACCTTCATAATTTAAAAAATTGAAAACAATAATAAAACTATGTTTTTATGTGATTGAAATTAGGCAAAATATCAAAGATTATATTTAATCAATATTGCATGTTTCTAGGCATTCTTTTGTTGAGCTGGCAATGTTTGGAGACGTAATAGACAAAGAATACCTAATGCACAATTTATATTCCAAAATATTTTTGCCTTTATTTCATCAAATCACATTATTTTTATAATAATGTTCTGATATTTTTGTTCTGCTGACTGGGATGATCTAAGAATTAAAATATAAAATGTTATTGTATTCAAAGCCAAATTTGGAATTATTTTCATCAAAAGTGTAAATCAAGTAAAAAATAATTTAAACATCACAGTGATGTGGTTGAACCTTCCATACTTTCTCAGCTGCCAGGCAAGTGCTGCAGATTTTGTGCTATTTTTAAGTGCCTCGAGAACCAGAAACTGGAACACAGAGGAACAGAGAATGGATGCTCAGAACTGCAGGGACTGATACTTTGTCATGTAAGAACCTATGACATTTTTCCATGTGAGAGGAAGAATTTGGCAAGTCAATGTTTTTTTCTTTTACTGAAGCACTCCTGATGCTCAGATCATTCCTTCACTTTGAAGGTATATTCGTCCATGATTCTGACAGTGACCTGACACACAATCTCCATGGCATTCAGACACCATCACTTTTGTTTTCAGAAACAGGATACAAGAGATGGGGAAGTGTTTTCTTTGAAACTGAATGGTATGCCACAAAAGAGGACGTTAAGTTCAGTGCCTAGGCTACGAGAGCACAAAGTGCTAGATCCTGGATAACAGCACCTCAATGTGTCCTTTAACAAACTTGTGACTCTGTGCTCCAGGGAGGGACATGTGCGTCCTTTTATAATGGTAGAGCTTAGGGCGGGGCCACTCTTTCCCAGTTGTGAGGGTACTGACAAGGAAGACACGTCCTCACCCCCTTACTTCTACCTCACCGCACTTACTTTCAGTCCAAGTGAATTTGGCTTGTACTTGATAAACCTACTGAAACCGCTTTCTTGAAATTCATCAAGCATCCTAAAGCAATGAATCTTATAGAAAACTCCCAAGACATAATCTCTCTGTATCATCCCCTCCCAGCTCCTTGCAACTCTTCCTTTCCTCGGTGTTCACGGCGATACTCTTCTATTTTTCTTACTCAGTCTGTGATAACTTTGTATGCTTCCTTGGCTAAAACAGATCGATAAGACCAGTTTATATGTATACTGGTCAATAAACTATATAATATGTATGCATATAAGGATGGATCGATCAACAGATTGATGGATGGATAGGTAGGAGAGTGAAATAAGATAATGATTTGAACTGGGTTTTGTTCTCCGTTAGTTGGCTGCTGTGTGTGTTTATGTGTGTATATGCACATGTTGAATTTAATTTTTTTGATAATTAAGTATTTTGGCCTATATATCCAGAAAATAGAGTACAATGCTAGGGATTAAAACTCAGGACAAAAATAAACATAAAAAAGTAAATCTGTGACCATCGACTATCTGATTAAATACTAGAATGACATGCTTCCATTGTTCTTCTGTGATGTAAGACACTCGATGCAATTTTGAGAATATTTATTTTTATAGTAAATGTATATGTGAACACTTTTTAAATATATTATATATTTATATATATACACACACTATGTATACATACTAAATATCACATTACAATATTTTTAAACCATGAAAGCATTTTCCAAACTATATTCTACATATTCTGCAACATGATTCATTAGCTACTCAATCAGTATTTTATCACCTATTATGAGTCCAGCACTATTCAAAGCATTAGAAATTCAAAAGAGGAAAATATAGTCTTTTAGTTATTTCTTCTTTAAGGTTTTTAACTTGTTCACATGGTCTTATATATTTTTATTGAGCTTATTCCTAGAAATGTCATAGTTTACAACTTTGGCATGATTTTTTGTTCTTTTAAATATTTATTACTGATATCAAATGTTCTTAGTAATAATAGTTTTCGTATAACTTCTGTAGATACTGAAATCTTGCAGTCAAATATAGTTACTTAGGTTACTGAAAAACATGTTGTTCCTTGTCATTACTATCTATTAAATAAAACTATTTCTACTGCAATATTTAAAAACTGGATATATCAGTTACTTCTACTCTGTCTCAGACATTTTGGATGGGAAAACAATACAAAACAACTTTTGTTATCACTTTTTAGCATGCAATTTTTTAAATAAAATTGTCTATTTTCCTCTCTGTCCCTTCCTATGCCCTACTTAATAGAGTGCATATGATGTACATTGTTTCTTCTTTTTTTAAAATTACTTTATTGTTCTTCAATTACAATTGTCTGCATTTTCTCCCCTCCCCTCCCCCCACCCTATCCCAATGATGTACATTGTTTCTTATTCATACCAACTTAAGTGAGAAAAAACTTAAGAATTACCTTTTTCTTAGGCAAAGGAATGATCTAATTACACACTGAACTTATAATACTAGGCTCAGATAATTATTTAATTAAGATGCCAGATTACAGTACTATTTTAAACTACAGTGTTTCATTACTTGGATTTACAGTTAGAATTTTTCTAGTGCTTATTAAAAGACTTTATTATTCTACTATAATCATCATTGGAATGCAATTTATACTATTAAAATGGTATATTTATGATCCATTATAGAATTTCCTCCTATTAAGCCCGTTTTATGGGTTTATAGTAAAACATGCAAATAGATATACAACATTTTGATGACATTGAAATTCTGTATTCTCTCCTACCTTCTTATTCTACCCCCAAGTAACCAGATATTGTGGTTAAAAGGGAGAGAAATGATTAAAAACACATTTTTTCAAAGAAATATGATTTTCTTACCTTATATCTGAGTTTGATCAATTCTCTGTCCAGATCCTTGGATTTCTTATTTTCTTACAGGAATTGCATTCTGCCTTCAAAAGCATCAGCAACCACCTAGGGAATTTTTAGGAGGAGCAGGAACTTCATTAGATCAAATGATTGAAGACACCTGGCTTTAACACTCCTCCCCACCCACCATTCCTACCCAACCCTCTACAAGCACATCTTCTTTCAGTTCTGGGTCCCATTTAAGAGGCCCTGTGCCTGTGCAATGACACATGGCACGGTGCGGGGTATTAACTAGCAGCAGGAGAAACCCTGGTTTCATTAAGGTTTTGTCTAAAACTTACGGGGATAACCAGTTTAAAATATATATAAAATTAATTTAATCAATCACTCATTTCCTCTTCTATGACAATAAATAATTTATTGACATTTGTTTTCACTAAATTGATTGAATCTGCCTCCAGGACATTGAAATTTCAACTCATGGAAAAAAAAGAATCTAATTGGTTGCAGTCACAACTTCATGTTGAAGTTCAGGGCTAAGATAATTAAAAGGCTCTGTACTCTTTCTGTTTGTTTTTTCTTCTTTGTGTTATTGTTACTGTGGAAGAAACATATCAGAGTAACATTTGCATTTTGTTATTTGGTGTACAGTTTGAGGAGCCCTGAAAATTTCAAAACAATATTCATCTAAGTCTGTTTGGTCACATTTGAGTCACATCTTCAAAAACAGCCAAAGTTCATTTAAAAAAAATTAATTTACTCTTTTACACTCTACAAACCTATATTTAGCATTCTTTGTTGTAGCATTAACCCTGTCTCAAGTGCACATTCTTCTACATGCAACCTAAGTATAAATATTTATACCTAATCTGTTTAATCCATTTTTTAAAAAGACCCATTCAGCAAATAAAAGTAGCTGTTTCTATCTTAGATACATTAAAAAAACAATAAATTGCATTCTCAATAATTATAATATGAATAATTAACATTAGTTGAGCTTATTACACTTAGCTCATCAAAGCAACACTAGGAGGTGGGCACGTTATCTTCATTTTACAGTAAGGGAGCTAAGGCACAGAGAACTAAGCAATTTCCCTGTATTCGTCTTCTCAGGATGCTATAACAATAACTATAGATTGCCTGGCTTATGTAACAGAAATTTATTTTCTCACAATTCTGGAAGCTACAAGTCCAAGATCAAGATTCCAGCTGACTCTGTTTCAGGTAGGACTCTCTTCCTGACTTGGAAAAGGCAGCTCTGGTGTCACTTCTCATGTGGACACCAGTCCTACTGGACCAGGGCCTCAACCTTATGACCATATTTAAACTTACTTCCTTGGAGGTCTCACCTTCAAATAGAGCCACCCTGGGAGTTAGGGCTTCCACATGTGAATTTTGAGGACGCACATTCCATCCATAACATTCTCTGAAGTTACACAGTTAGTAAGTTTTAAAACCATGATCGAAACCCCAGCAGTCAGACTATGAAGCCTGAGCTCTTAACCACATTCAATTCACCAGAGTTTTATTGAGTGCCTTATTACCAAGCTTTCACTGCACATTAAATATATTAAGAATTAATCATGGTGCCCTGCCCCCCAACACACACACTCAACACATTTTTATATTGGGTAGAGGGAAGTAGGAAAGAAAGCAGCCCCTAGACTAGGCCCTACTCAGTGACTGCTTCTTGATCCATAAGGTTAAGAAAGATTTTGAGAAAATAAAAGACTTTGAAAAGGTCTCATAGAAGACTTTGAAAAAACCTGGGTGCAGTGGCTTTGCATGCTGTGGTGGGTAGAAAGGACAAAGAAAGGGTGAAGGCCCCCTCACACCTTCAGTTGGTCTCTTACTCGTTGTAAGCCTCCGACTACGGCCTGGGGCAGAGAAAGCACCACCTTCAGTCCTGCTTCTTGGGAGCACTGCTGGCCACTAAGTGACAGAGAACAACAAGCCTGAAACAATGACGAGTCCAGCAAGTTGGCAAAGATGGAGAGTGGAGCGGCTTTTCTGTGATCATGCTGATCAGCTGGGCCAGGTTGGGCTGGCCTGCAACTCAATCAGCACCGGAGCTGCAGGTGGGAGACGGAGGCCTGAAGTTTACAGCGCAAGTCAGCGCCTGCCCGTCCGGCCTTGCAGCCACACCAGACCAGCCTATGTGGTGCACCGTCCGCTGGCTCCCCCCAGCACAGACCCATGTGAAAACTACCCGTGCAATGAATCACGTCCCGTTACATTCTTTTTTCTGGGTTTTCCTGAGGGAGAGGTTATTCTATCACAATTTCGCCTGATTTCAAAACTATCCCACTTTTTTGTTTCATAAATTCGTGAATGCTCTACAGGAGTCTCATTAAATCAAACCTTCTCTGTAGCACATCACTGGGTATGTACCATAGATAATGCCCGACCCGATGTTTCATTTTCAACATGGTGAACATTGCATCATAGTTTCTCAAACTGACCAAAACTGTTATCATTAGCAACTTCATGTCTTTATCAGAAGCATGTGGTTGCCTTTATTTCTGTCCATTCTCTCAGTCTTAACATAAAAGGTTACCTGTATGTCAATTCTCTAATTTGTGGAAAACATGTAAAAATATATAAATAAGTGTAATTCTTGTACCTTATTGAAAAATCAACACATCCAGTGGCCATTATTGTAAAGTTAAATCAAATCACCCCTCATGCTCTATAAATGTCATTGGCTATCCTCATTTTCTTTGGTGATTTTGACGTTCAAAATTTTGAGGAATCTTTCATACAATTGGTATTGACATTAATTGTACAAAGAGAGCTAGCTCATATAAAGCAGCTAAGATCTGAACATAATTTTGAGGTCGTTTTATTACATCCTGTAAAAGAAGCATATGATAGTAGAGAAAGAAAGGATTGCTTTTCATCAAGAAGAATTTGGGGTGAATGTACATCCTGATGGATGTTATCTTAAAATTTAAATTATAGAAGTTAGAAAGTATCCTTATATACGAATATTAAATCTTCATATATCCCCTCCCTTAATATATAATGATCTACATGGTGTGAATTGTGCGGTCAAAAGTAATAAAAAATGTACTATATCCCCAAAGCTGGCCTATAGCCAACCTTTGGATTCCACCATTATTTGTATTTGTAGTAAATACATATTTGTTCTTTGGTCCCAGTTCCTGGGGCAGTTTCTAAAATCCTTGGAATTTCCTGAGTGATGGGGTGGTAGAAATATCTTATTTTTTGTTGTTCATAACAAACCCCTTTCAACCATACTTGGTTTTATGTTAATGGGATGACAGTTGGTAGCCCACTAGACAGCCTCAAGAGAGGGGCTGGTTGCCAGAGCAACCAAACCTGTGATTAGAAAATTGGAACTTCAGCTGTGCCTTCAGACATGTGGAGTGGGACAGAGGCTGAAGATGGGGTTCAATAACCACCGGACAGTTATCAATCATCCCTATAATAGAATCTCCATTAAGAGTCCCCAAATGAAAGGGTTCAGAGAACTTCCGGGTTGGTGAACACATCCAGAGGCTGGGATGTGGGGGGTGGGGGGTGGCATGGCTAGAGAAGTCATGAAGTTTATGCCCCTTTCCCTGTACCTTGACTTACGCATCTTTTCTGTTTGGCTGTTTCCGAGTTGAACCCTTTATAACAAACCAGTAATACCAAGTGTACTGTCTTCCTAAGTTCTGTGAGCCACTATAGCAAATTATTGAACCTAAGAGATTGTGGGGGAACCCCCAATTTGTAGCTAAATTGGAAAGAGTGTGGGGACTTGTTATTTGTTACTGGCATATAAAGTGAGGGCAGGCTTGTGAGACTAAGTCCTTAAACCTGTTGCGTTGTATTCCAGCTCCAAACAGTTAGTGCCAGAATTGAATTAACTGTAGGATGTCTAGTTGGTGTCCAAAGAATCCCAGAATTGGTTGTTGGTGTTAGAAAACACCACAGAATCCTTTACATATTTTTGAAGATCTATATCATGTAAATATGTTGAAGTATCACTATAGCCACCCAACAGTTACTGCTGTCCAACCTGTCTAGGCTACCATCACCTCTCAACTCTCTGCTTTCTCATCAATCTCTTTTGCCCAGAGCAGGCAGAGTGATGACTTCAAAGCATAACTCACCTGCTCAAAATCATCTTCCTGTAGTACTATGAATACAAATACCTTACCATGGCATGAAAGATAGGACATTCTCAACCTATTTAAACTGTCTCCTCTTCCTTCTTCTTTAGCCATAATGGACTTAAGTTTTTCCTGCACAGAGAGCAAACAACTCAAAAACCCATCTCAGAGTGAGTGAGAGTGTGTGTAAGTGTATATGCAGATGCATGTGTACGCAGATGAGTGTGCAGGGCCTGTGCATGAGTGAGCAACAGCCTGCTTGCCTGCAGGGCACTTGGGAATAGACGGCCTGGGCTCTTCTAGCGGAGCAGTTGCTGCTGCCACTGCCCAACCAGCACTTCTGGCTGCGCAGATTTGGGGCGGGAGCGATTTTGAGGAATTTAAAATATCCTCCTCTGGAAGAGGGCTATGGAGTGCCCGCACCTCAGCACCCAACTGCGTCCCTGTGCCCTCTGCCCTGGGCAGGGATGTGCACCCCGCCGCTACCAGGAGCCAGGATTTGGGCACTGTAGTACTTACTGAGGAAGGGGCTGTCGTAGCCCTAATCCTAGTTGCCATAGAACAGGTGAACAGGACAGAATTTGAGCGAGAGGCTGCAGATAGGCTCAGGGGTGGAGAGAGACCACTACGGAGGTGCTGGCTGCAGAAACAATGTGGCGGGAGCATTAGACTGTCAGCTGATTCTCAAAAGAAACCTTGCAGGCAAGAAGGGACAGGCAAGAAGTATTCAAAGTGATGAAAAGCAAGGACCTACAACCTAGATTACTCTTGCCAGCAGAGATATCATTTAGAATGGAAAAGCAGATAAAGTGCTTCCCAGACAAGGTAAAGCTGAAGGAATTCATCACCATCAAGCAATTATTTATTATATGAAATGTTAAATGGACTTATTTGAGGAAAAGAAGAAGATCAAAACTATGAACAATAAATGACAACAAACTCACAAATATCAACAACTGAACCTAAAAAAACAAAAACAAACTAAGCAAACAACTAGAACAGGAACAGAATAATAGAAATGGAGATCACATGGAGGGTTATCAGTGGGGAAAGTGAAGGGGGAGAATGGGGGAAAAGGTACAGGAAATAAGAAGCATAATTGGCAGGTACACAATAGACAGGGAGATATTAAGAATAGTATAAAAAATGGAGAAGCCAAAGACCTCATGTGTACAACCCATGAACATGAACAAAGGGGGGATTGCTGGAGGGAATGGTGGTACTGGGTGGAGGGGAGCAAAGGAAAAAGAAAAATGGGACAACTGTAATAGCATAATCAACAAAATATACTTAATAATTTAAAAAGATGAATGTACTCCACCAACAACAAAGACATAGTGTAGCTGAATGGATCAAAATTCATGACCCACATATGCTCTATAAGAACGCCACCTCAGAACAAAAGATAACACACACTGAAAGTGAAGGGATGGGAAAAAATTTTTCCAACCGAACTTGAAAAAAAAAGCTGAGGTAGCAATACTTATATCAAGCAAAATAGACTTCAAAACAAAAGCCATAAAAAGAGAAAAAGAAGGTCATTATGTAATTCTTAAGGGAATAGTCCATCAAGACGATATAATCCTTGTAAACATATATGCACCAAATAATAGCTCCTAAATATATAAGGAAAATCTTGGAGGACTTCAAGAAAGATATCAACAGCAACACACTCATCTTAGGGGATTTTAACACTCCATTGTCAACAATGGACAGGTCGTCCAAGCAAGGAATCAACAAGGATATTGTGGCTTTGAACACTACTCTAGAGATAATAGACTTAGTTGATATATAAAGAAACTTTCACACCAAACAAGAAAAATATACAGTCTTTTCAAAAGTACATGGCACATTTTCAAAGTACATGATAGACCACATGGTAGGACACAAAACAAGCCTCAACAAATTCAGAAAAATTGAAATCACATAAAGCATCTTTTCAGATCACAATGGCTTGACACTAGAAACCAGCCTCAAGGAAAAGTGCAAAAACATTAAAATACATGGAGACTGAATAATATGCTATTAAATAGTGAATGGGTTAACAATGAGATCAAGGAAGAAATAAAAAAGTATCTGGAAACAAATGAAAATGAACACACAACAGCCCAAAACCTATGGAACATAGCAAAGTCAGTCTTGAGAGGGAGTTCAGAGCAATATAGGCCTACCTAAAAAAGATGTAAAAATCTCAAATAAATAACCTAACCCTACATCTACAAGAACTAAAAGAACAACAACAAAGCCCAGAGTGAGTAGAAAGAAGGAAATAATCAAGATCAGAGCAGAATTAAGTGACACGGAGACTAAAAACAAACAAACAAACAAACAAAAAACAATTAAAAGGATCAATAAATCCAGGAGCTTATTCTTTGAAAAGATAAACAAAATTGAGCAGCCTTTACTAGACTTATCAAAAATAAAAGGGTGAACACCCAAATAAATAAAATCAGAAACAAAAGAAGTTACAACCAACATGACAGAAATACAAAGGATTGTAAGAAATTACTATGAAAAACTATATGCCAATAAATTGGACAACCTGGGTGAAATGGAAAAATTTATAGAAACACAAAATTTTCCAAAACTAAATCAAGAAGAAGCAGGAAGGCTGAAATAGACCAATAACAACTAGTGAAATTGAAGCAGTAATAAAAAAACTCCTGGCACACAAAACCCCTGGATCGGATGGCTTCACAGACAAATTTTACCAAAAACTTAAAGAACTAACCCCTATCCTTCTCAAACTATTCCAAACAATTCAAGAAGAGGGAAGACTCCCAAACTCTTTTTATGAGGCATCACCCTAATTCCAAAACCAGATAAAGACACAACAAAGAAAGAAAACTACAGGATAATATCTCTGATGAACATAAATGCTAAATTCCTCAACAAAATATTGGCAAACCAGATCAGCAATACATTAAAAAGATCATACACCATGACCAAGTGAGATTCATGCCAGGGATTCAAGGATGGTACAATATTTGCAAATCAATAAATGTAATCAACAACATTACATTTGATTACATTAAATTAACATCAACAACAAAATATCAGAAACAGAAACTAGGAAAGAAAATCCTATTTACTATAGCAACAAGAAAAATAAAGTACTTAGGAATTAACTTAAACAGTGAGGTAAAATACCTGTACTCAGAAAACTACAGAACAATGAAGAAAGAAATTAAGACAGATACAAATAAATGGAAGCATATACTGTGTTAATGGACTGGAAGAGTTGACACAATTTAAATGTTCATACTACCCAAAGCAATCTATAAATTCAATTCAATTCCTATTAAAATACCAGTGGGGTATTTCACTGATCTAGAACAACTTTTTCAAAAATTTATATGAAACAAACAAACAAAAATCCCAAATAGTTTCATCAATCTTGAGAAAGAAGAACAAAGTAGGAGGGATCACAATACTTGATATCAAACTATACTACAAGGCTCCTGTAGTCAAAACAGTTTGGTACTGGCATAAGAACAGACACATAGATGGATGGAACAGAATAGAGAGCCCAGAAATAAACCCATGTATTTATGGTCAATTAATATTTGACAAGGGGGGCATGCACATACAATGGAGTAAAAATAGCCTCTTCAATACATGGTGTTGGGAGAACTGGATTGGTACATGCAAATGTACCTAGAAAAATGAAACTAGACCACCAACTTATACCATACACCATAATAAACTCAAGATGTATAAAATATTTAAACATAAGCTGTGACACCATAAAACTCCTCTAGGAAAACATAGGCAGTAAAATTTCAGATATCCCACACAGCAATATTTTTTGCTGATATATCTCCTAAGGCAAGGGAAATAATGGAAAAAATAAAAAAAAACCCAGAAATATATCAAATTAAAAAGCTTCTGCATGACTAAAGAAAATACCAGCAAAATGAAAGGGAACTGACCATGTGGGGAAAACATATTTACCAATGATACATCGGACAAAAGTTTGATCTCTAGAATGTATAAAGAACTCATATGATTCCACATCAGGAAGAGAAACTATTCAGTTTAAAAATGGGCAAAGGACCTGAACAGTCACTTCTCTAAGGAGGACATACAGAGAGCCTACAGACATACGGAAGGATGCTCAGCATCTTTAGCCATCAGAGAGATGCAAATTAAAACCACAATGAGGTACCACCTCAGACGGGTCAGAATGGTTATCATTAATAAATTAACGGACAAGTGCTGGCAAGGATGTGGAGAAAATGGAACCCTAGTGCACTGTGGGAATGCAGACTGGTACAGCCACTGTGGAAAACAGTATGGAATTTCCCCCCAAAACTAAAAATGGAACTGCCTTTTAACCCGGTGATACCACAATTGGGATTATACCCTAAGAATCCTGAAACACCAGTTCAAAAGCACTTATGCACCCCTATGTTCATAACAGTATTATTTATAAGAGCCAAGTGCTGGAAAAAGCCTAAGTGCCCGTTAGTAAATGAGTGGATCAAAAAACTGTGGTACTTCACACAATGGAATATTATACAGCTGAAAGAAGGAACTCCTACCTTTTGCTACAACATGGATGGAACTGGGAGTATTATGCTAAATGAAATAAGCCAGGTAGTGAAAGAAAAATACCATATGATCTCATTTATAAGAGGAACCTAATGAACAAAACGAAAAAACAAGCAAAATAGACCAGAGGCATGGCAACAAGGAACAGACTGACAGTAGCCATAGGGGAGGGGCAGAAGGATAAGGTTGGAAAGAAGGGGAAGGGAGCAGTCAAGGAAAATGTATGGATGGCCCGTGGACATGGACAACAGGGCCGGGATGGACTGTGGGAGTGGGTGGTGGGCTGGGCGGAGGAGGGCAAAGGGGGGAAATTGGGACAATTGTAATAGAACAATAAAATATTAAAAAAATAAATTAAAACACATTCTTCTTGCATAAATCCTGCCTTAAGGCCTTCATACTTTCTGTTCCTTCAGTGTGAAATGCTCTTCCTTAGATTGATCCCCCCCATGTCCTTCAGACTCTCAGATAGTACATCAGCAGAGAGCCCCTTCCTGATCATCGCTATGAAAAACAACTTTTTTCCAACATGTCTGTTATTCTTGTTTTTATTGTCTTTATAATGAAGACATAACATGTAAGATAGGCTCTACCCTGCCTCAATCTAGGATGCAAGTTCTGTGCTAGCAGGCAATTTGTCCTCTAGTCTATCTCCAGCTCCTAGACAGAATGAGTTACACACACGAGTGAACAAATATTATTTGGCAATAATATTAGGCAGCAGTGGAGGTAGGCTGTTTTGTTGTCCGTTTTCATACATTGGGACTTAGTAAAAGTTACAAACACAATGACAATGTGTTATAAGACCCGATCAGCATTTCTCAAAAAGTCATACGGGGACCAGCTTCATCATGCGAAGAGCGAGATTCTAGGCTTTATCTCAAACAGAAAAATAAGAATCTCTGAAAATGAGGACTGGAAAACAAACTTCCCTGGAGAGTACTTAAAATTCCTGCCTGAGAGAATATATTTCAAAAGGAAGCCCTTTTCTCTCTTTCCAGCTGGTGCCAAACCATGGGCATTTCTCGGGACAACTGGCACAAGCACCGCACGACCGGCGGCAACAGGAAGCCCTACCACAAGAAGCGAAAATATGAGTCAGGGCTCCCTGCTGCCAACACTGAGTGGCCCCTGAAGCATACACACAGTTCACGTGTGAGGAGGCAACAAGAAGTATCGAGCCTTGAGGCTGGATATGGGCACCTTCTCTTCGGGCTTGGAGTGTTGTACTCACAAAACAAGGATTACTGGTGTTGCCTACAATGCATCCAACCACGAACTGGTCCGAACCAAGACCCTAGTAAAGAACTGCATCGTGCTCATTGACAGCACACCCTACCGACAGTGGTACAAGTCCCACTACGCACAGCCCCCAGGCCACAAGAAGGGGGCTAAGCTGGCCCCTGAAGTGGAAGAGATTTTAAACAAAAAAAGATCAAAGAAAATTCAGAAGAAATATGATGAAAGGAAAAAGAACGCCAAAATCAGCAGTCTTCTGGAGGAGCACTTCCAGCAGGGCAAGCTTCTTGCACGCATCGCTTCAAGACCAGGCCAGTGTGGTCGAGCAGATGGCTTACGTGCTAGAGGGCAAGGCGCTGGAGTTCTAGCTGAGGAAAACTAAGGCCTGGAAAAACAAATAAATCCTCCTCCCTCCTTTCTTTCTTTCATGTTAAAAAAAAAAGGCCCTAAACACTC